>CH001338.1:215013-235579 GCA_000149265.1 Ciona savignyi | reverse complement strand
CCCCCCCTTACCTGCTTACCCACCGCTGGGCTAGTATTAGTTGTAAAAATTAAATTTTTAATCTAATTAGCTAATGTACTTGGTTCTATGATGCAATAATATCAACTGATGGCCAATTGTTCTGTTTATTTAAACCTGAATACTCTCGTTGTAGAACCCCAGAGGGCGCTGAAGACAATGAGATCCAAGCGAGCGGCAACCAACCCCGATATCAGTCGGCTCGCAATCAAATCCCACGGGAACAAACCAAAGTATTTGGGACCGCCATGTGTAGTGTTGCTGATCAAACATTCTTTTAATTTGTATTTTTCGTTCTTATGGAACACAATGGGAGAATTTTAATAAAACCAAATGTGGCAAGAGATATGCTGAGAAAGAACAGAATATTCATGTTTATCCCCTGGAATGGAAGAACGCCACAGGATTAAAACTATTGCAGTGTGTTGTGTGTGATTGAGACTTTCCTTTAGTTTTAATTAACCCATCATTTCACTGAGTTCAAGTAATGTCTGCAAAGTACCTTGCCATCGGACACAACCGACTAACTAGTGACCAGTTTCAAACCTACAACCCTTCGGCTAAAAGGTAACACACTATCCAACCAAGCCAATTTGTGAAAAGATGCATATTTTATTCTTCGTTTTCATTTTGGTTCTTTATACCAGTCAGTGGTTCTCAACCTTTTTAACCCATGGATTATTTACAAGCTGAACTAAATATACGCAGACTCCGGTCATAGATATAAAAAATCAGATTTTCCATAAGCTTTTACCAAAAAAAGCCATTGTTTATTCGTACAGAGTTATATACAGTATGTGCTGACTCTTAGCAAAGGCAACTGTGCACACGGACGCGTCCAGTCCCTTCCATTAACTCATATGAGTCCACAGACTCTGGGTTGAGAAACACTGGTTTATACAGATAAAAATGACTTCTCATGTGTGAATCCCGTAACACACGTCAAGTTATAACCCAGTATTTTCTGAAAGTTGTTCAAGGACACAACCAACTATATAGCCACCTTTTTCGATCGCACAGATCTTCATCCGAATAAAGAGGACACCTCGTGTTCATCCTGTAACCCACGTTGTCCTCCGCAGAAACCAGCGGCTCCGAAGATCATCCGACATCGAGCAGGAGATGGAAGGAACCAACCGGAGCGAAGACATGGGGATGGGGATCATATGAAGAGGGGAGGTCAGCGGGTCAACCCATCCAGATCGAAGAAGTATGTTGTGCTTGACTGCGTGCATGCGGTGTTTTGGGATGAAATATTCGTCTTGGTTAGGGTTGTGTATTATGATTACTTTATATATATAAAATAATTTATATATATAAGTATTATAATTATTATAATTCCTGGAATATAAATTTTTTTTTTTGCCGTTTTTGGCACTTTTGAGTAAGGTTGCTTTGACCTTGTTTGCTGATAACACTGTTGGACTTAGGGAAAAATAATCTATTACAAAGTTGTTCAGTATATAATTTTGTACAAATTGTTTACTAATAGTCGCTAGACAATATCTCCTGGACAGACAGTATTGCACTTAAGCTCCATTAAGACATCGCCGACGCATGTTATAGCAGCTCTACCGCCCAATGAGCATAGTCTGTCTGCCGAGGAGATATTGTCTATCGACTGTGGTAAACAAGTTGTAACCGTCGGGGTCTAAGGGTTTTAAATCAATATTAAACTGTACAAAATAGAACACTGAGAACCCATGCTGTAAAACGAGTTAAATGAAAATTCACTTTGATTTCGCAAAAACCAACTAAATAGGCTGGTAAGATTTAAATGAAACCCAACAAATTCTAATAGATAAAATTTGAATCCCAAAATATTCTAAATTTGACCGTTATTATGTGGCGGAAAACAACAACCTTGCTAAGTCAATTCCTCCAATTGATTATTCTTGGTATTTTTCCCTTGAAATGCAAGATAAGCTGGCAGTATGTCTGATATTTTTACTAACGTTTGTAGGCTTTACTTACTTTTTACCTCCGGTTTTGATTCTAACCCCCTTTTTCTTCCAGACGAGATGGACCACATGCCAAACGGGATTCGAGTTGGGATTCGAACCCAGAATGCGACCAAGACTCCACAGGTGACATTGTGTTCGCAATTCAGTGTGTTCCATGTGTCTGCTGTTCCTTGCAGAATAGCTCAGTGGGTTAGTTTGCCGCCTTCAGCCGAACGGTTGCAGGTTTGAAACTGGTCGGTTGTTTGGTGGTTGCTAGATAGTCGTCTTATGGCAAATATCTTAGTGGACGTAATATAAACCCAGTGGATATTTGGGTTGTTCTAAAATTTAAGGAATGTCTTAACCATACAGAAACACAACAATAGCTCCAGTCACCTGACAACCGGCGCAAGATAATCTGACGGTTGCTCGGTATACGTCGCTTGCGGTTCCCCATTCACAGTGCTAAAATATGATTGACCATTTGAAACATTCGTGTGGCGACTAAAATACAAGACATGGCCAACTGTCGGCCAAAGGTTAGGAATTGACTGGTTTCAATCCTACGACCGTTTACGACCATCCCACCAAGCTTATCGGTCGGATAATAATCAATTCACTGGGTTAAGGTTAAGTCCATTAAATGGCTTACCCAAGGACACAACCAACCAGTTTTGAACCTAAAACCGTTCGGCTGAAGGCGACCCACTACCCCACCTATCTATGAGATCGAACAAACTTTAAATTCACCTCTCATGCACAGAGGAAGCAAAGAAGAAAGAAGGAACCGCTCCTCCCACCGTGCAGAAGGAGGAACGTGTGGATTTCGTGGTGAAGAGTAAGTTTGCTCTCCTCGCTGTGGATAGTGGGGAGAGGAGGATTGAGATGGAATGAGCTCCTCCTCCTCCGAGCAGTCCATGGAGGATCTTCCACGGTCTATGGTGGCTGGATGTTTTCTTTTTAAGTGTCTTTTACGGATTAGTTGCCTCTTGTTTTACTTGAAGTCGTGAGGATCAATTTCGTTTTATCTCCGACCTCCATTAATAGATGTAAGGTGCCCGTGTATGTATGGATTCCGCAGCATTTTGTAATTCCTTGAAAGTACCAAACCCTAATGCTGCATCTGCGTTGCTATGTGTGTAAACCAAGTTATTGTGGTAATTGGATTGCCGTTGGACGCTTGCAATCTGAATCATTATCGTGTGTGATGGATTGTACATTTCCCTGTTAATGTTAAGTGTTGAAGGAAGTGGAAAATATAAGGTGAGCACTGCCTCATTGTGATTGGTGTGTTGTATTGGGCTTTCAACATGTATGTCTTACCGAGATCGGTCAGCCGGATAGCTCAATCGTTTCAAACATCAGCGGTGGCAAAAGAAAGGTTACAGAATCAAAACCAGCTGCCAATTAGTTGGATGTGTCTTTGCTCAAGAAACATTGTGGGCATCGTCTGAAATCCGTGTATAAATAGATTCTACTAAAACTAAAGTAACGTTTTAACCATGCACACACACCCCTCTATACCTCCGGTAATATGGCGATTGCCCGTGTGGTAACACTGCTTGGGTTGTAATCAGTTAGTTAGAATCTACGCGCTGGCTAATTAATTGTATTCTTCAGACATTATAAACTAATGGAAATGTCGATTGTACAGCAATCGATCCAACAAAATAGCGGATTATTTTTATGTTTAGATACACGGAAGCAAGAACTAACATTTTCAGTCTGATCGGTTGGTCTGCCGGTTTAGTGCGACGGCCTTTCAAAAGTTCGAAACTGGTCGCTGACTTGTCGGTTGTGTCCTTGGTCAATGCACTTAACGGACATTGCCCGAACCCAGAGGATTAATGGGTTCTACTAAATTGAAGGAACGTCTCTATCATATACAACTCACTGCAATAGCTACGGTAAACCGGCGCGAGGTGAACTGACTATTGCCCGTATGTTAACTTCCTTGGATTTTCCATTCACGGGGATAAACATGAATATCCTATCCTATTTTCTATCTCTGGGTTAAACAATGTAGAAAAAGGCGGGATATAAATATTAAAACCACATTTATATGCAAAAATAATTTATTACAAAAAATACTCAAACAAATCTAGAGTGAAGTTTATATTTCAGTGGATTCGTTAACCATTGGTAGCTTAGGAGGGCTGGTCTGCAGACTGTCTGCTGAAAAGTCGATTGATTGGTTGTCTGCTGCAGTATCTATTGCTGTGCTTGACAATAATTGGTGCAGGTGCGCCCGTTTATCCGCGCCACACTTCTCACTGTCGATCAGATCGCCGGTTTCCGAGTTGATTCGTGCACCAGGTGTCGCTACACCTCTCCGCGGCTGTTCGATTTTCTCTCGGACAGTTCCTTGGATAAATAGATTTAAATTATTTATGTTTTATATCCTGGAATGGAAAAGCGCAACGGAGGGTTATTACAAGCGTAATCGTCAGATCACCTCGCGCCCACCGTTGGGTTAACAGAGCTATTGTAGTGGTGCGTATGGTTAAATAGTTCCTTTAAATTAGTACAACGCTTTTAGAGTTCAGGCAATGCCCACGAAGTATCTTGTATAAGGACATAACCGACCAGGTTTAAATCCGATATCTTTTAACTGAAAACCAAGGCAGAATATTTGTTGTTTATAACCGATTTCACGTAACTGCAGATGTTAACTAAGCTTAAATGGTTAATTTGCTGCAAATTAATCTGACGATTACACGTGTGATAACGCCCCTGCTTTTAGACATTCACGATATATCCTTGAATCCACCTTGTTCCGATGGTGTAGAAACGCCAACTTCTGACGGAGCCATCGCCACAAAACTCTGCCTCAACAAGGCGCTCTTCATGTCATACGTTGCCTCCTTTCTTACAAAATGAGCTGCCGGTATCATACCAACCTCTGGTTGCTCTGAAATATATTGACCACATTGTTGTGGCTGTAAGAACATAATCGAATACCTTGTGGGTTATTGCGTCGGCTTTTAAGGTTTTAGGTTTTAAAACTGTCAGTCGGTTGTGTCGTTGGACAAGGTACTTAGCGGACATCGCCTAAATTCAGTGGATGGGTTTAATCAAAATTAAACAAACGTCCCAATCACAACACGTTGCAATAGCTCCAGTAACTCGACAGTGGGCGCAAAGTAAAAGGAATGTCAGTTTGATAATTCCCCATTGTGTGTTTTTAATTCATGGGGCTAAAACATGAATATCCCTTCCTAATTATGGTTTCCCTTCGAATCCGAAGGAAACACATATTGATTTCACTATTTTTTTCTGCCTAAAGCTGGTGACATGCATGTTCGGTCGCAAGGTCATTGGGTAGAACGTGTAATTCAATCAGGTTAAAACTTTCAGGAATTCTAACTGGTATGCCCATAACCTTAAGTGGAATTTTCGCTATAGGGAAAAATATAAAATAGCACTATTTTTCATCATTTTTTGCGTTATCGCCGATATCTCCAGATTAGAAAGAATTTTGACTTCAAATTTATAATAAATTTAGAGAATTATACAACACAAATCGGAAAAACATGACTAGAATTAAAATTACCAAGTGTACCACGGGAAATCCGCCAAAATAAAAAGGGCCTAATCAATTATTAATACAATCCTATTATGCATATAAATGAGGTGGAAACGCATAACTAAGATAAATAAATGTACAATTGAAATACAAAGAAAAAAGATGTGTATGACCCAAACCTATCTTACACCTCTTTTCGGGAAATCCCCATTTATTAAATTTGACTGAAACTAGATCACTCGTATTTACGCTTTATATAATAAGGAAGAAAATGTCAAGTCGAGTTAAGCCCTTTTGGTGGTGTTAGCTAATGTGGTATGGATCTACAGTGGTAAATTGGGTAAATTGGATCAGGGAAAGTTCCGAGAGACCCAAGAATATGCGCATGACTGTAATTTTGTGAATGTTCACCACCAGTTATTCTGTAACAGCCGATATTTTAGAACTGTTTTAAAAAGATTATTTTACTTTATTTTGTTGGAAAAGTTGCACGTAAATAAATTAAACTGAGAAAGGGCGAATTGGACCCTACAAACCGGAAAATCCTCAATTTCGTTATACTTTATTAAGATAAGATGGATATTAAGTTTAGAATGGTAACTTGGGTAACCCGTTAGTTTCTGCTTGCAGAAAAACGTTGTACCCTTTGTATATAATATACCATGATGGCTTAGGTAACCATGTTACTTAAGTAACCTGATTCTGCATGCAGGAAAATATAGCGTACACTCAATAGGGGGGTTTAAAAATAGTGTTGGTTCACACGTGGTTGACACTCTCTAGTTTAAATTAACAATCACATCTGGTTCGTTCAAGGAAGATGGACCGTTGGAGTTTTAAATTAATTTCCTCCAAAAACTACTGCACCTGCACTTGGTTTATTTTTCTTTTGACTTTGAACCAATTTACTGTCAGTTTTGCTTCTTTTAATGTTGGTGGAGATGTGAGAGTTCTGTGAACTGTGGGAGGTATGGGAATGGTGGCCCACCGTAGAGTTTTGAAAATACTTCTTCAATCTTTTGAATTTACCCAATGGGTTCTTCAAATTTTTCCAATGACCTGCGGAAAATGTGTAATTTGGTGAACACTTTTAGAGATAATTAAACATTTGGGTGATAATTGGTAAACACAAGAGACTTTTACAGCATGGTCAAAACATTTCCGTCGAGACACCACAAAGTTTTAATTTTATTATTAAAACAGAACATGGTTAGATGATTGCTGCTTTCCATCGTTCTTCTACCAAAGTGAATATGATAAATGTGGAATTCTACTTCTACGGACATATCTTTCCAACAATCTGGAATTATAGTGAAGATGAACCAACCTGCATTCTTGTCATGGTTGATGAAACTACTGAACTCAAACGAATTCTGCAACATCACGGGATTATATTTTAACAGCAATACATTAAGATAGGATATTTATATTTTATCCTGTGAATGGAAAAACACAATGGGACATTATCACTCTGCAATCGTCTGATTACCTTAAGCTACCACAGTGTTCTGTATGTTTGAGACATTGCTATTGTTTCAGCATAATGGTAGCGTCTTTATCAGCCAATACTTCACTAAGGTTATGCAATATATCTTGTCCAAAAACACAATTGACTATGCAAGGGACCTTTTGGTTGAAAAGATATATAACTTACTAACTCAGGGAGTTGACAAAATAATAATGTTTCAAATCTGGTTTTATTTGATATAAAGGTCCAATAATGTTACCTGGTTTCTTCAACCCAGTGGATTGTGATAGGCTGTACAGAAATATATAAGTCCTGTTTCTATGGAACACATTAAAATAGCTTTGTTAAATAGATTGTGGGTCCGAGTTATTCGAAGATAACAGTGGTAAATAATGAGGGTGGGGCTCCGATGTGTGGGTGAGGATACCCCCAAATCAGAAACTACATTTTTATTCCAAGATGTAATAGCAACAAGCAGTGAACACCCATGCCACGTCAACCACCATCTCCTTTAACCCGGTAAACACAGAAACATACAATATATCAGGTGGAATGGAATTTGAAATCCTTTCACCGCGCAAATATTAGTTTCAAACTGCTCACAATTTCAGATTCTTCGGTTGGGTTTTCCATTATAGTGACCAGATCAGTGCCCCCACTAACTGATGGGGCTGGTGGAAGGGAGTCTGGAGGTGATGGGGTTACTTGGGGCTTGCCAACCACTATGTCCTTCTCCAGTCCATCTATACTCTCTGTACAAGTATCAAGAAACTATTTATATTGACTTACACCCGGCGGGAAAACACATAATTACCATCTTCTGGGTTGTTTTCAGGAGTTTCCTTTCCTGGAGGGAGGGCAATGACATCATTCTTAGTCTGGATGACATCATTCTTGGTCTGGATGACATCATTCTTGGTCTGGATGACATCATTCTTAGTCTGGATGATATTATTTGCATTCTGTTGGTGTAAAAGATAAAAAAACATTTTTTGTCAAGTCACACAGCGCATAAAGGATATGGATGGAAACTCTTTTTGCAATGGTGAAACACAGGGAAAGGAACATATTGGTCTTTGCTTTGATCCAATCGATTCAAATGAAATTGAAATATGAAATATACAACTCACCATATAGTTACAGGAGCATTGTATTGTGTATGATTGAGATGTTCTTTTAGTTTTACTTCAGCCTCTTATTCTACTGGGTTCAGTAATGTCTGCTAATAGCGTTGCTTAAAGACAATTACTCTTCCTATAATTGCCATCTTTGTATCATAGGAAAAAAATATATATAATTATGTATATCAAATTTCTGTTACCTTTTTATGGGTTGTTTTCGTGATAAATGTTGGTGAAAATGACCCCTTTGTGATGGTTTCCAAGACAGCATCGTCAGTCAGACTGCTTCGTACAAATCGTGGACGGCGTACCACACGTCCCGATGGGTGGGAGTAATTAAGAACCTGGCTGGATTTGTTGGCGGCTGCTCTGTAATACTGCTGCTTGTAATGGGAGGCTGCGACCCGGCGTGTGAGTCTTGCTTTCGCCACCGCTGCTGAACTTAACAGACCTGGGAAGGAGCGCCGCCTTCGGATGCCCGGCTTTCTTGGTGGACCCCGAGGGTGGGGTAAATAGGGGTATGGGGGAATACCCTTGGTTGTTCGATGTGTCTTACTGGCCGAGACTTTACTGATATGTGGATTTTGCTCGCTTGGGTATATTGCATGGAGTCCGACAGTAGCAGGAAAGGCCGGGCCTAATTTCGGAGCAGAATCATAGTAAGTGTATGATTGTAGCGCAGGTGCTTGGGAAGATGTGGTGCTGCCAGATGAGACGGCCCTCGCCGCTTCTCCGGCCACAAAAAATGCAGGGAAAGTAGGTGAGCGGATGAATTGGTGCTCAAAGTTCACCGGGATCAGTGTAGATGACAGTAGAGGGGGCTGTCGAAGTGGGGAGATGCCTGTGAATGCTGGGAAGAGATGGTAATACGGCACACTTTGCTTCTCTGGTGCTGCTGCTGTGGTTTGGGGTTGGTTATTATCAGCAGATGTAGTCGTGAAATGATTGGATTGTTGTGCATTTGGGCTGTTACTTCTTGGAGGCTTTTTTGGAGGGACATTAAGTCTAGAACAACTTCCGTGATTAGTTTGATCTTCTGTCTGAAAATTTTGTTCATTTTCATTGCAAGTTTGTGTTGCTATGTCAAGTGATTTACGTCGGGACGTTGGAGTTTTAGATCCAGAAGGTAACTCGACCACTTTTTTGTTGTCATCTTGAATATTCAGTTTTGCAAAATTTGTGCAGTCGGGTTGACTGGTATCTGCAAGAGAGTTGGAAAGAAATCCATTTGTTGCATTATTACTCACAGATGTAACAAGTTGCTTCACGCTGTTACGTACTTTACTCTCCAAATCTCGACTTAATCTTCGACCTCGTGGCTTATGAACACTGGCAGGTGTATTCGATTTGTGGGGGTTATTCCCAGCAACTTGTGCTTGGCTGGTGGGCAGCAGTTGCACCGAATTTAAAGTGGGTGGACTGAATGCTACATAGGTTGATAATGCGTTCAATTTTAATTTGGATGGGATTTGTTTATCACCAACACGATTAGTTGTTGGACTCGTTGGTTTTGAGTCGTCAGAGTAGAACGAGGTGACTGGAGGCAGCCAGCTATTTTCCAGTGTTGTGTCATAAAAGACATCAGATAAACTTGTGCTGAGTCGTTGACTGACGATGGAACAAGGAGCTGGCGACGCAGGAGCACTAGATGGCCGTTTCCCCTCTCGAATGCTTCCAGGCTGTTTGGGAAGATCTCTTTGGTCGGGAAGATTCACTTTCAATTTATTCCGTCCACACTTGAGTGCACACAATGATGGCGAGAGCGCAATCTCAGGCTTCATGTACACAGACTGGTGAACCAAGTTACGAACGATACTTTTAATGCTGGATTTAACTGGACCTCGAACTAAATTCGAAACTTTTGCAGATGAACTGGAAGCCAAGTTTTGCTGGGCTGTCCCTTTCGATATATGGCTTGAATTGCTGTTTAATATTTTGTTCACATTAGAAGAATTGTCATTTTCTGTCTTAACTTCTTCTACCATTTGAATGTTGTTTTCTTTGCTTTCCTTTGGCGCAGAGAGTTTGCACTTATTAATTCTCGGTGAACGTCGAGTCCGGTCTTTTTTTCCCACAACTGCATTTGAAGAAGCAACTTTTGAGTTAAACTTCTGTTTCAGAGCATCTTGTTTCATACGAAGTTTCGCCACCTTTATTTTGCTACGAGTGAGTGGAGTTAATTCAGCAGTTTCTCCTGGATCTACAACACAGAGTGTATCCAGTGAAACTTCATTTGTTCTTTGGGCAGTTTTACTTGGAAGTGTTTTAAGATTTTGTTTATTGTTTTCAATGGCGGTAGATAAACTGCGTCTCGTGGACGTCACATGGGATAACACACTCTTTCTTCGTTTCGACTTCACCACTGTTTTCGAGGCATGGGCAGCTAGCACAGTAGGTGAGGGGGCAGGAAGCTTCTCAGGGGAAACGGCGGGAGTGATAGTACGGGAGCTTGCACAGGACGAAGGTGATGTGTAAGCACTGTCTGGGGTCATTTTGTTCCGAGATCTCGATTTGCTTCTTTTCTTTGCATTTGATGCAGGCTTTCTCCCCATAGTTTGTGATTTTACAGTTGCAGGTTCAGGCTTTTTAGCAGGTAATTGCGAGGTGGTTTTTGACCGTCTCATGTGTGAAGATGTTTTTTCAATTTTACCTTTCAATGCACTTTTTCGGGGGACTTGCTTCTGGGAGCAAATCGCACTTTGCTTGGGAGCTAAGAATTCCAACACAGATGAGGCAGGTGTGAGCGAATAAGTTGCATCTTTAGCTCTGGTGTCTCGGTATTCAGCATGTGGAGTTCGATGCTGGGCCATGGTGCTACCTATATTCTGGCAACTCGCGGATTTTGGGAGCTGCGCACCGACTTTGGAATAAATTGACAATCGAAAGGGACTGGAAGGAGCTGAAGTGGAAGGTCTGGAACGAATTTTCCGGGACCACGACAGTTGAGTTGATGTATGTGATTCACGCAGAGTAGTGGGAATAGGAGAGAGAGTTTTACGTCGATTATTACTCTGCACTTCCATGGTTGTTTCGGATTCATTTTTGCTGCATCTTGCAAGCGTGGAGGTCACAATGGGATCTTTTCGTGGAGTGGACTCTGTCATGCTGGGTGCTGCACTTGTAGATAAAAGAAGAAGTTTCACATCCTGCTTTCCCCATCCCATCCGAGAATCCCCAATGCTCCCATCAAGAGCTTCAACCCGCTTCCCTTGAACAGATGTGAAGCCGGAATGATAAGGAGTTGAGGTGTTGTGCTCCGGAACAATGTTATTGTTACAATCATCAGTTCCACCGTTTGCTCGTTTCTCAATCACCGCAACAATTGCCGCGTCATCGTCGGCTATTTTCGTTTCCACAGTCGAAGCTGAGGTGTCAGATTTGCTCACCAAGCTTGATCCGAGGTTATAGACCTCCGCTGTCCCCTCATCGGTGTACGATCTTCCGATGTACTCCTGCGGAACAACAGTGCGGATCACCTCCCAATCCACATCAAGTCTCTTCCGACTTGTATCGCCTCCTCCGCAGTGGATGTCGGGAGGATCTTCCAATTGCTTTGACACATTATGATTGAGATCGTATTCGTGAAACTTCCTTGAAGTGTTTCTGCTTCTGGCGGTGTCCACAATCACCAAATCATCCATTTCCTGAATGAACAGATCATCATCAATTTTGTGGTTTGAAGCATCCCGACTGATTATGGAAGGTTTAAGCTCGGTGAAGCCAGCATCAACGCTTTGATCCCACCACATTCCACTTGCGTATACAGATGGAGGACGACCATGCACCGCAGCATCCAGGGACACTGAGAGGTGACTTGAGGAGCTCTTCCTTGAGATATGGTTGCAATTTTCATCTCTGGTTTTGTCCCAGTTTTCCGAACTTTCCTCGTGAGACGCCGGTGGTAAATGGTTCGCTTCGAAGGTTTTATTCATTCCCTGTCGTTTCAGGCAGGGTGTGCAGCAGCAGAATATACAGGACTTCAAATGACAAGACTTCACTCCTTCCCCCGGCATGCATGAAGTATTTGGTGCTTTCACGCCAGATGAGCCAACCGCTGCCGTCCAGACATCTGTCGGCTGCAAATGACCCGAAGTAGCCACACGCAGGTATTGGCTGTCTGCAGGAGTGATAGCAAAATCACGGCTTGTAGAATTGATCGAATCATATATGGTCACAGGTTCCTGTTCCTTTGGATTCCCAGGCTTGGTGGTGGCAGGATTCTCCCTCAAAGGCTCAATCTGGCAAAGCAACCATTATTGATGATGATGCTTTTGTTTTTTTATTTTATAAATGCCAGGTAAACAAAAAAACAAATATTGGTGGTGTCGTGTTGGTTAACCTTGGATTTGCAGAAGTTGGTGAAAGTAAGAAATAAACACTGGTTAGTATGTCCAGTTGTTTCTGTTTAATCTTTTATACAATTTCATATCTTAAAGAGCATTACTGAATATATATCACTCGTACTTAGTTAATATATAGCGATAAATGCAATCCACAACTATGTACTAGCTTACGTAACTTGACTGTCAGCACAAATTATTCCACTATAACCACTGCTAAATCCTTTATGAACTTTACCAAATATAATTCAACTAACCTGAAACCACATTCTATCCAGTTTGGTGGGCAGGCACATTGGATCGAAGTTGAGGTACGAAAATGATTTGTCGTTTGTTATCATTGTGTAATCCAACTTGTTGGGAAAGTTCTCAAGATGGCTGGAAGCTGCATGGGATACTGGTGTTTATCCCTGGTGATCGTGGACGCATGGGGGCATATTATAACATGGAATATAATCAGATTTCCTCGTGCCCATTGTCTGATAGGCTGTATGGGATGTGTTTTTCCCCGGTGATCGGGAACACACGAGACATATAATGATCTTGAAATATGTAGACTTAAATTTTTATCTTAGTAGTATATGCGATGCATTTTCTACCTGCTTTTGCGAATTTGGGGGAACCCCTTTACCTTTTTAAAAATCATTTTTCAGGATGTATGATGCGAGACAACTTAGCCAAAAAGTACTGTTTTATAAATATATTAGAAAATTTTGAATTTGAAATTATTAGTCTGTACTTTTGTAGGATAGTTTACTGTTCTATTATTTGTCCATCCCCTTTTTACACACTGCGATCGATTTAATCACCTTACGTGAGGTGCAAGATAATTTGATTATTTCCGGTATAAAAATGCGTGCATAAACAAATGGGTTCAGGTCATACAATTGAACAGCAGCAGGTTATAAATTCACCAGCCCTTCGGCTATCAAGTCACCGGTCTACCAATAAGTTTGCTTAAAACATAATTAACAAGGTGGAGATATGGTTATTGTTCTGACCTTGTGTATTGGTATGGTGGAAATCTTCCTGGTATGGATTCCTCAGAGGAAACTCTTCCTGTGACACGGCTTCGTGCTCATCACAGGTATCGTAATCTCCACCATCTATAACCAACAGAACATATATTGGTTTGTACAGGAAACTTACATGATAAAAAATTATTCACAAATTATGAACTTTTCATAAGTTCAGCTTCAAAACATATTAAATTAGTGTAAGTTACGCTTTGTTTTGTTAGCTTTACATAGTAAGGGGACATGTATAATGTGACTTGGGCAGGAAAAAAACCTTCCTGATGGGATTGGAACCCATGACCTCGAGCTATTCGCACCTACTCCCCACCATGGGAGCTACTGTGATACCAAAGTCGATGAACACGAATCGGGAAATCAACCAACTCAACAGTCACCGCATGCGATCTTATGCTAGCGGAATTGAGGACGTTGTTGGCACATTAACATAGTTGTTTTAACACAAGTGAACATTAGTGTTTTAGACAGTTAACCCTTTAACTGCCGCTGTCGACTCAAGTCGACAGCGCCGTAAATTACATAAGTGGAAAAGTATACCGCCAATTTTGATCAATGAGATGGTGCTGGAGAGCTGAATAATTTCTGCGTTTACCAATATAAGAAGATATATAGCTTTGCATTTATATTTTTTAGTTATTTGAGTCTTGAAAAATGTATACATATATGTGTGGTTTTGGTTGTTTTAATTAGTTTTAGTTTTGGTTTTAGTCCCCGATTAGTTTTCAACTATTGTCGTCATGGTTCGCTTGTTTAGTTTGAAAACAATCCATTCGTTTTTGGCTTGTACATTTTGGATTAGGCTATTTTTTAAGCTTATGGAGGGTAAAAACAGAAGAAGCTGTCCTTTTGTTGGCTGATAATGATTCTGGAAGCAGTTGTGCTTCATTTTTCATTTTTGAGTAGTTCTAGCGATGAAGAACCTTTTTGAAGAGGTTTTGCATCAGTTTTGTTTTCGTGTGGCTATGTGTTTGTGTTTCATTGGGCGAAAGTAAAAAAAAAATAATTTTTTTTGATTTGCGTAATACGACGTCATCAGTCAAGTTGTTAGGTCATCACAAAAAAGAATAGTACAAAAATGTTTCAAAGATAATCATAAATAACTTTGCTACATACTGTTTTGTTTGTAAATGAGAAAAAAGGATAGTTTTTGTTGATCTAAATAGTAACACATGACGTCATTGCAAAATGTATGACGTCATCAAAATTTTACTAATGTAAATAAAAAGAAAATTTATTACTGAACAACTTTTCTGTTGATCATATCATGCTTACATCAATAGTTTTTTGTACAGAAGCTTCTTACCTAATGTGACTTAGCCGAAAAATGAACTGAAAAACAGCCGGCAGTTAAAGGGTTAAGACTCTTGTGGTACATCATGATACTTACAAACTTGGATAACTTTTCAAGCAATATTCACCTGGGTCTACGGTAATACTGCTTAGTTCAACTGCATCAACTGAGATTGATCTTGGTATCTGAGAGTTGCCAAATGTCTGGGAATTTTTTGATACCAGTAGGGTATTAAATGTGATATATACAAGTGGTCGCCAGCCTTTTTCACTCGAGGCACATTTCGAAAATTACTAAATTTTACAGCACATTGCAATCAAAAATGTTAATAGGAGGAGAAGGAGAATATTTATGTTTATCCCCGTGAATGGGAAAACCAATGGGGTTAACACACGTGCAATCGTCAGATCACCTCGCGCCCATCGTCGGGTTACCGGAGCTACTGCAGTGTGTTGTGTATGATAGACACGTTCCTTCTATTTGCTAGAACCTATTAATGCGCTGGGTTCGGAAAATGTCCGTAAAGTGCCTTTCCCAAGGACACAACTGACTAGCTAGCGACCACTTTCGCACCTGCAACCTTTCGATTGAAAAATGACGTACTTACCCGCCAGACTAACAGGCCGGACTAAATATTGTTAAAAATAAAGTAATACACAGTATCAATTATTTAATGTGATATTTGCTCTTGTTTTAATGAACACAATCGCTGCTAATGCTCGGCTCAAATAGCAACTTTAGGTTCTTTATCAAATTCTTTCTGGTATAATCGTTCTTCTGATTATTACAGAACATAAAATAAATAATTGTACAATGGGAAGTCTTTAGACAAGCTATATACATTTGATATTATTATATTGTTACCGGTATATTAGGAAAGTGTCTGATAGCCCTAATGTTAAAATTTCCAAACACTAAAATCCTTTTTAGTTGGTGTTCAAAAAAACCTTGATATTGTCCCGCAGCACACCCAGCATTGGCATGGTAGTGCGTTTTGGCACACTAGTTGCGAAACACTGATATAGACTATGGGTTTTTACTTTATTTTAAGATTGACTTAGTTAGGTTGGCAACTAAAAAGAATATATTTTGAATAGGAAACCTTAGTGTATGTAGGTTTTATTCCCATAAATATCTGACGATTACCTCAGGCACTTCAAAGCACCGAAAATCAGATTTAAGGACAATGTTGCTTAGAATGGTTCACCGTGTTTTCCTATTTTAAAGGAATATCCTGTCCTATCTACATGGCAGATATTAATATATACACACCATTGGTTTATGGTGGTTTTCATGACGCATTGTTGCCAAATTTGTTGGAGCTTTTGATGAAGTATTGTTGGTGTGGTAAGCACGGGATGCATTTCGGGGAACTCCCTTCTTTGCATGGCTTCTGTTGGTAGTCCAACTGTCTTGCTGGTCTGACAAAACAAGGTGATTTGCAGGATTGCTGTTGGTCATACTCTTGTTTGTATTTGAAAGTAAGTATGGGATTTAATATCTTGCAAATGTGAATATCGTTTTGAAACTCTACAGATAAAATGTAGATTCCCATTTAATGGGAAACACACTCTGTGTGCAAGTAAAACAAGAATATAGGATATTTGGGTATATGGTGTTTCACACACCCACTCTTCAAACGTTATCTTGCTAATACTTAATGGTATGTTTTCACAAGAATGACATTTAGATTATCTCACGTCCATAAATTGTGTTGTACATATAAATGATACATTTTTTTCAGTTTTGAAACAATCTATTTCACAATTTGGTTAAGCACTTTGGTCAAAGGAACAACCAATCAACTAGCAACCAGTTATGATTCTACTAACAAGAAACACTAATTTGGCAACTGCGAGCTTGAGATTAAAAGTAATGCTTGAAAAGTGACCATAATGATTTTACTCGGTGGTAAAGGAAAATTCATGCGAGACGTACCAAAGAGAGTTGCCGTGGTGGTCAGTCCAGCTGCATATCGACTGTCAAATCGTGTGGGGTCAGGTTGTTGAGTTAGATTTGGTCGTGGGAGTGGGTAGCCAAATGGTAAATAGGCTGGCTGCATGCTTGGTTCTACAATAGATGGCCACGGAGCCCTGATGTGCACAAATCCTATTCAGTGAAGAACTAATTAACAACTGGATTGTGGAGTTTGTGAAGATAGTAAAACATATCAACATAAATCACCTGTGCCTGCTGGTCCAATGCTATAAGCTGCTGGAGGGTAGCTTGGTGGTTGGGGAAGGTAGCAAGGTGGCGCATATCTACTGTATACATCACCAGGTAGAGGTAAACCATACGGTAATGGGGGGTAGGAAAGAAGTGGCAGTGGGCAGACATCTGAACATGTGGAAAATAACATATCATTATACAACACATCTAAACTGTACCATACACTGTTTAGTTAGGACATTTCTTTATTAGAAATTTTTTTCTTTTAAAACCTGCCAATTGGCGATTAGACATTTAGAATATTATGGGCAACAGTCTAAAACAGGCATGGGCAACCCCTGGCGCGCGAGCTCGTATTTCTGGCACGCTAGTTCAAGGAATTTAGATTCTTTTCTCTTAAGATGATAACTTAAAAGTTGTTGTATTATTCGAGCTTTGTCCACATGGATAAAAAGTTGTGAAGATTTGATTATTTATTACCGTGTTATTGTTACTCAACAAAGACCAAAGAGTACAACAATCCGCTTGCAAATTTCGCAACCTGCTGCCACAGACAAATCGGACGTGAGAGAAATTTGTACGTTTGTGCAGCCAACCAGATGTAGTTAATATCAGTAATCCCTAGCATCCTAATTTACTTATGTTAGCAATTTGAGATACAAAGTGTGATAAGGATAAACATGATGTACGATGTACCGGTAAGGTCATTCGGTATCGGTAAAGGTCATAAATGCATATTTCGGCAAGTAAAAAAAGACCGGTAACTTATTTCACATAAGCTTATCGTTACGTTTATCAAATTGCGTTAATGAGAGTAAAAATTCATCGTTGAACACACTTTTTCACCTGCCTAAGGTTTGCTCTATCAGTAATAGTACAGCGCTTGCTTATTTTGCAGTAAAGATAAAAATTAAAAGTCATTACTGTAAAACAGCGGTTCTCAAATTGGGGTCCGCGGTCTTTTGGGGACCGCGAGACAATTTTCTGGGACGCTAAGCACCCTCCAAAAAATTTAAACGACGCTTCTGAAAAAAACCTGTGTAAAATTAAGTTTTTACGCAACTTCTCTTCCAATCAACTTAACAAACAATTTGTCATGAAAGCTTATAGGCTATAGGCATTTATGACATCACAAGAAGTTATTTGATGTCACATCAATGCAATTCATAAGTACAGAACTCCTACTATAGTAGGAATTAGTACAACTCCTATTATAGTAGGGGTAAACTATCAAAAACAGAAATGTGTCCTCACGAATTGTTAGTTGGCACGCGGAAGGATTTTTCCATTAATTTTAGCCGATTTTGGCACCCAGGCCGAGAAAGGTTGCCCACCCCTGGTCTAAAACAAATGCATCACATTTAAACAAAACAAAATTTCATATTAATCCGACAGTTAATTGAACGACTGATTGCTCAATTGTTTAGTGCGTCGCCTTTTACCTGAAGGGTTGCAGATTGGAAACTGATCGCTAGCGAGACAGTTGTTTTCCTTGGACAATGGACTTAAGGAATGTTTGAATTATACACACAACACATTGCAATAGCTCCAGTAACCCAACGGTGGGGGCGAGATCCAGTATGGAAAGTACGGCAGCTGCACACTCTTTTATTTCTCTGCGTCTTTGCACACTTGGGTAATTTCACACACGCTCACGTGCTGGCAGTATAAACATCGTATAATTTCCAACAAACCTGTAAACCTACCTTTGGACCTCGGGTAATTTACTGTCAGTACATTTTATGTTATGTAGATAGATATGTTTGCTGGTGGACACGATAGATTTAGAATAGAATAATATGTTTGTTTAAGATTTTTACAAAATAGTAATAAAAAGAAGATTATGTGCACACTTAAAGTGTGCACTCTTGGACGTTTGCACACTGCACACTTAAATATTTGGCGCGTGCACACTCGAGATCTCGGCGAAAAGTGACAGACTTTCCTTACGGGGACGAGATGAGTACGAAATATGTTATCCTAACAAATGGGTCAAAGGGATTGAAATTCCGAGACCAATAGCACGAGATATTGTCAAAGCTTTAAGCTATTATCGAATAAAACTAAAGCTAATAATATATTTCTGGTACAGAAGTAAATATACACTGACCTTCACTATTCTTACCATACTTTATATTTGTTTGGGTTACTAATGTTTATTTTCTTGAATTAATTGACTGCATTTAAAACTATGAATTCACTGGCACAGCCGATAATATGGATTTAATCTGGTCTAACGCGTGTTACATTTCTAAAACTTAACCAGAGTCCTTTAGTATATTCGTCGATTAGACGTCCAGCCGCGCATTTTTTTGGTTATGGGAAATTCCCCTAGTTTGGGACTACTACGCAAAAATACATACTGTATTTTTAGTAATTTTGTTTTCAAACCTGTTTAAATCGCCTTAATTTTGCTGTAACTTGTTTTATATTGTTCTTTAATTTATTATATTATTTAATTGGTTGATTGACACATCTGTGGGAATCCCACACGTTTATAATTGTAATATTATATATTTTAACAACTAGATCGCGCCATGCCATGTGTCCATATTTTGTGCAAGGGAAATTGCGATTAGTTTCCTGGCAGCCCAGTCGATGAATTATTTCCCGCGTTCTGATTAACGAGGTCCAAGCCTCGTGTGTACAAACATGTGTTTCCTGTTATGTATCTTATATAAACCGTATAAGATTTCGTATTATCAGAGAGCATTTTAGTTAGTCTTTCCTTAGACTAGCTGCTCTCTCAAAACCTTTACCTATACCTACCTAAGCTATGCCTCTTGTGTGCAGTGCTCTTTTCCTGGCTGCACCTTGCGTGAAAACCCAATAAAATACCTAACCTCTGTTCACCCTTCTTTTACTCGGGCAAAACCCCGCTAAAACCAGTTGGTTGCAACACATCTTACCTTGATTGGGCAGAATATAGCCAGGTTGTGGCAAAATGGGACAATGCCCGGGGAGAAAAGTATTTGGTGCTGGAGGGGCTTGGCCGTAAAATCCCGGAATAAACCTTCTATTCATTGCATTGACGCATACGCCGAAAACATTGGCTTCAAAGCTAAGTCGTTTACATGTCTCTAAATATAAACTATACAACTACATACTGAAACTAATGACCAAATAGTTTGATAAATAAAAAAATTCAAAACAGTAGCTCGCTGGAACTTGAAAACCAAATGGCGTTTATATATGTCCGGTAATATTAGGCTCATAAATAAATAGCAATTTCACAAACTCCTGCAGTGCATTGTAGCTGAAGAACAATCAACCGGCTTTCCAATCTAGAAGTAGTTTGTGCTTCGCTGTCGCGCGAACTGGTAACAATCAAGCATTGTGACGAAACTTGCCTCGTTGATTACTCGTGTAAGGCGTAGATTGACAATTGCTTGCCCAAGGATACAGGAGTGTATATATTGAAAATTAGGATTTTCTAATATTTTGGTATCTGTAATCAGTCAACTAAAGCACTCTCTGAAACTGGCTTCACCGCTGCTAAATAATTCATGAACTCGCAACATATAGGCTGCGCAATGGCAAGCAATAGATCAGACGAGACGTTGTTTTACGAGGCAAGGCATGTCGTGTTAAAAAGTCTAAATAAAGTATTTTGCTTTACGACGAAATGTAGGCTAAAAGATTTGTTAGAATATATA
>CH001338.1:185022-214613 GCA_000149265.1 Ciona savignyi | reverse complement strand
GATTTAATGTAAATTATATGCGGTAAATATGTTACAGCAGTTAGCTTGGCAGAGCACTGTAAATGCGAGGAATATTGAAATGTAGCAGGGCACGATAAAACAGCTGTAAGCAACTAACGCGTACAACCTAATTGGTTTGGTCAAATCCATGGTTTCCATAAACAACTAAGCTCTGGAAATTCATTTCAGAGAAGAATCGATCGATTTAATCTATCGATCTTACTGCACACTTATATCAAAGCTTTCCCTATATTTAAGAATTGCATTATTTCTTGAAACAGAGACTTTCGTTCGATTGTATGAGTCGTAGTACGTCGTGAAGGAATTAGTTTTGTCTGCTCCAGTTATCAAATTCGTTGGTTTGAGGTCTAATTCTGAATGATTAATCTGCATTAACTGCTTGGTAGTAAGCACTACTTGGCGCTTGGGAATATACGATGACTAGCTTTGTAGTTGTTTTAGTTTAGTTTATTCATTTTGCCCCAGCATTACATAATGTCAAATTGAGCAAATCACGGCAAAAGAACAGGAAAATACGGCAAAACGAACATTCGTTTAATACGTAATTTAAAAAAAGGATATAATTTAAAAAAACGATATAATACAGCGGACACGGCAGCCAAACCTAGACGAAATACAATACTGTCAAAAACAAAAAATATTTAAGCTGTTACGATGATATAAAGCCCTGCAGAAGAGTGTGCGATAAAATGCGACCAATATTGATAAAGGCCCGGCTTTAGGGAGAAATGGTGCATTCTACTGTGCACTATGTCTTTTTAAATATTCTGTATTAACACTAGGGTAATAGCGGTATGTTATCATTGTGAACATCCGAGCATATTCAGCCAGCAGGTCATTATGCCCCAGAACCGGAATTCAGAGGCGTTTTCAGCTCCGCCTGGTTACGACGAACTATTCGGTCTTGACTTGAGTCACCTGAGCCCGGAGGAAAGGGTGGCAATCCTGCAAGTTGCCGCTCGAGCCAAGCATGTCGAACAAGTGGAGACCATGAAAGTCAGGTTTGATGATTTGTTTTTATCTAAATTATGCAAGGCGGGTAATCAACGTTCACTATAAACATATATATTAAACTGGCATGAAGAGAAAAAGCAACTAAACGTATATATCGAAGTTTATTAGGGCATTGGTAATGTAGGGGAATAGTAAAATATTCGTCTTTTTGCAATCGTTCGATTTTTTTATTCATATAAAAACTTTTTTGCAGAAACATTAAAAACCAGGTTGACGCGTATGCTCAACACAAGAGTGCCGGCAGATCTACAGACGGGCCACACAACTTTGGCAAAACGTCAAATGAAGCAAATAAAAACCCGAAACCATCAACTCACCAACCTTCCGGAGAACGACGTGTTTCAAAGTCCGCGAAGCCTATCAACGATGGAAGGAACTCTGGGACAAATTCGAGGGCAGGTAGGTTGTTTACAGTGATGGGATTCAAGAGCTGCGCATGGGTTCGGTCGAACCCGTTTTTGGAACGTCGGGATAATCACCGATCCGATTCTTGCTTTTTTACAGACATTAGATCTTTTAGGAAACCTGTTGTTAGTTAAGTACAATAAAAAGAGAACCTGTTCTTAAAATTTTAAATCCCATCACTAGTTGTGTTGTAAATAAGGAAATATTTGGTCTCAATGTTAAATGGACGATTGTGTGGCCGAATGGTTAACGCGGCCGATTCATATTAAAAAATTTTCTTAAAAAAACGGTCTTAGAGTGACGAGTTATAATGGGTTCAAAACATTGGTAAAAAATTGTTTCCACAGTGAAATGACTGAAACAGAGAAACAAAATATAGTTGATATTAAACATTTCATACTTAAACTATCTTGTCCAAACGCCCGTGTTGAATATGTGTTTCATATAACAATTTCTATGTAAAAACGCCTTAGTGACGAGCCCACCACGGGTTCGAAACTTAGCCGGGTAAACAAGATTTCATAGTCACAAGGGTTTAAAGTCATATTTGAACGTTTGCTGTGTTTTTGTCACCAAGAAAGATTTTTAACAGACAACACAAACACGCCAATGAAAGGATGTATGAAACCAGCGGTTGAGTCATCAGGCAACGCTATAACCGGCACTCAAAAGCCGAAAACGACCCCAAGAAAAACGCTTGATTGCGAACTGTGTCTTGGAGCGGACAAATCATCTTCCAATCCCCGAGCCGCGACCACTAGGTGCGCCTCCTGCAGCAGACGGATTTGTGCAGGCTGCTCTATTACGTCATCAGTATTGGCCAAGGTAATCCATGTCAAGCTAAATTGAGTCACCAATCGCTACTTTAATGATTTTTTACTGGTTTATTTCAACGGAGAACAGGATACGACAAAACGACAGTTGTTCAAACATGATAAGGTCTAGCATTAACTAATATTGAACAGTTACGTTTACACCCGTGGGTAATAGAACGCAGAAAGTTGTATAACACAGTGGTAGTAAGATAACTTTGCAATCAAACTGACCACTATTTTAACACACAAGATAGTTGTTTATTAAGCAACGACAGAAACGCCTATGTTTAAAAATAAATTTCATCTTTACAAACAAGGCCAAACTGTTACCCATTGAACTTTTTAAGTTATCAGCATAATATTCGCTAGTGCTTAAGTTATTTTATTAACAATGCGATTTATTCATAGAAAGGAGAGACATTGTGCCGAATGTGCATAAAGCAACGCGAATTAGCTGCTCGGTCGAATCAATGGATGAAGAAACATCCAGTCCGTAGGAACATAAACCGCAGTGTCAGTGTCGATATACCGGTGCAGGTAACTCTGTTCGCCACCACTTCCTATTTATGTAAACTCAATTCTTTTACATCTGCAGAATACCGAGGATGATTCCACACAAAGTCAGGAGAATCGGAGAAAGAAATCGTTGCGGCGACGATCTTTCTCGGGAGGTCTTTCGTCATTACTGCAGAATACTTCGTTGGATATTGTTCTTAAACCAGGTTTGGTGGTTCTTTATGTCATGGTTGGTAATATGCATGAGCATGTTGTGTGTATGTGTGTTGTTTGAGTTTATATGCTGGCTGTGTGTTTGTGTTCGTTTGTGTGTGTGGTTGTGTGAGTGTGTATGGGTGTGTATGCTTATTGTGTGTGTGCGTGTTGTTTGTGTCGGTGTGTGTATCTGCATGCGAGTTGTGTGTGTATGTGGCCCCTATGTGGTCGTATGAGAATTCGCGTTGCGTGTGTATCTTTATTGTATGTATGCGTACGTACTTACGTATGCATATTGCGTATATATACGTATTAAGCGAAACGTCCTTCAATGCCAATGTGCCGCAGAGAAACCGACAAGGTCACAGGATCCATCTCCCCGAAAGAGCCGAACTTCTGACATCACAGTTTCCGACATGTTGTTGCGCAGTTTGTCCACTGACAAGTCGGTTCAAAACGAACTGAGAAAACAGCAAAGCGTCGAGGAGGATCGAAAGCAAACTAAACTTGCTACTCACGCCTCGCAACATGATACGAAATCATGCACAAAACCAGCTGCAACCGTCAAAGTCAACCCCGTAATGAATACTAAGCAACCAACGGGCCGCGACAATTCCAAGAGCGAGAAAACACCTCAAGTTAACCCTGGTCAAATTCCTGGTCAAAGGAAAACGCCTAAGGAACAAACTGTCACAGACCAGTCGAACAAGAGTGAGGGTTCCCGAACAAAAAGTCTCATCAAAGATCCGACTGAGACCTCAAAAATTATTGAGACTCCTAACAATATTGAAACAACGGATATTACTTTCAACAAAGAAAAATCTGTTGATACAATCCCAGAAGTCGCCCGTGCCCTAAAAAGATCTGACATACTTAAACCTACAACATCAACGACACTTCAAAGCCCTCTGCAGATGTATAAAGATGTACAGAATGAGCTGAAGGAAAAATTTGCGAAAACGAATTCTCAAGTGGTTGGTTTTATATTTATGTTATTTCTATGTTGTAAAGTTGGAAAATTAACTAACTCGGGGAATGTTTTCTTCCTAGACAAAGTCTCCAAGTAATAACCAACCAACTATACAGAAACATCATCTCACGGATAGTCCACTGCATTCCAGAAGTAAGTCATCTTAATGCGTGTTAGGTGTGACATTCCACGGGTTTGGGAATAATCTCTTCCACGAAGTGAGACCTTTCGGAAACCCAAACTTAGATTCAGTTATTTAACTCCAAACCCCACTTTGGTTTAAAAGTGGCAGATTGTAGTTGCCGTACTTCGATTTCTCTATTGATCGCATGGAAATGTTGTGATGTGCAAGACGGTTAGATGTCGGCTAATCAATAATGCATTTCCAGGTGGCTGGGAAAGTTTAGATCAGGTTTCTAAACCCGAGGAGGGCGCGGTGTACCATGGCACGTCATCAGTTGCAAGCAGTATCGCGGACAGCGATGGTCCAGCGGAGTGGAGCGTCGGGGAGTTGGATGATTGCGACACACTGTTCCTTGTGACGTCATCAAACGCAGATGTAGCGACTGGTAAGTTCACTTTGTGGACTTTCGGTGATATATTTTACATAACATTACATGACATGTTTCACATTAAATGCGCGCATATTGATTGACATTTTAAATATTGATGATTGATGCCTCTTCGAATATCGATTGTAATTTTACGTTTGATCGAAATCGAAATGCACAGCCAAATTTGGCCGCCTTCGATCGATCCTTATCTCTATCGATCTAAGGCATTGCATTATTTAAATTCGCCTAATGTAGGCACCAAGCTGGATGACCTCATTCCTTATAAAGGAACGCCCAAACCACTTTTCCAGGTTTCCAGAGAATGATTTGTTCCAAGGGGTTAACTCACTGTTAACTTATTTTATGGTAATCGATACATACGTACTAATTTGCTGTATACAAATAAAGAAAAATGGAAAAATTTAAAATAAAATGTGAAAATGTAAACAAAACAGAACAATGTCTAAACAATGAAAAAATGGAAATGAATACCCAGACTGAATATAATATTGTGTCGATGTTGGGTTAACTAAAAGAGTTTGTCACATTTAGATGCTGAAACACCTTCCACACACGCCCGTTCTGCACTGTCTAACTCTCATAATTATGACGTCATGGAGAACGACACGGAAGGAGACTTCGAACACTTGGTGGAGCACGTTGATGACGTATATTCCTTGGGAGGTAGGTGATGGTTGTGCTGTGGCCGGATGGTTTACGCGACCGATTTACCGCTATATATATATATATATATAAACGGTATTAACGACGAGCCCATCATGGGTTCGAAATTTGCCCTATTAAAAAATGACAAATCTTATGCTTTATTTAGTAGTTCGTCATTCATGTGTCTCTTTAACACGGTGTGTCTATTAAATGATGGATTGTACGACAATGCAAATTACTTCGTTGTGAAATAATCAATATCGATTTAAACTCTACTGACTTGTTGTCAGCGACCAATTTTTAGCTGTCAGCATCTCTTTAATTATTTTTCTTTCTAAATTTGAGATCTACCAGAAGAAGTAATGAAATCCCAATAAGACTGTCATTTCTTTGAAAACATAATTAATTAAGATATGCAAAAACCAAACTTCGGGTGATAAGCCTGGGGAATTTCCCTAGGTCGTTTAAAACCAAATTTTCTCCAAATATGATACTATTTTTACCTAGGAAAATAAATTAGGATCTGCTTCTGAATCCTGATTGTAACAGACTTGTAATGTCACCCCGACATCAATAAGGAGTGTTGGAATTGGATTGAAACTTTAAGAATTGTTAGATAACATTATCCCTGGTTATATAGAAACAAAATTTTTGGTTGATAATCCCATGGTAATTCTCCGGCGTCGTGAATAACTAAGTAATTTTTCAGGAATTTAACTTATTTTAACAATATTGCTTGAACGGGTGTTCTAATTGTGTGTTCCCTACGATTCCGAAGGGAAGACATTTTCATTTTACTTTTTTTTTATTTTTTTAGGGGGTCAAAATAGTGGTTTTAAAAATAGTGGTGGTTCACACGTGGTTAACACTCTCTAGTTGTAATAAGACTTAACAAAATTTTAGAACCTTTGCCAGTGTTGTAATAACTAAAAGAAAGACAAATTACACAGGAAAATACGATAAAAATTAAGATTTTTCCCGGATCTTGATTGTAACAGGCATATCATGTCATCTTAAATCTACAAGTAGAAGTTTTTGTATTTGATTAAAACATTACAAACTGTTAGATAACACGATAAAAATATGTTCAGCCGACATTCGGGTTTGAAGCGCAACGGAATTCCCCGTAGTCGTCAACAACAATATCGATTTTAGTTCCAATAATTTAGCTTGTTTTAAGCATAGCATTAGAGGGGAGTTCCATTTTAGATCAGATTTAGTGAAAGGTCACTTCGTTAACCCGTGTTGTTTTAAATCTTAGAAATTAAAACCTAGTGAAACTTCCTAAAACATTAAGAGTTGTTTCTGGTTTTTGATTGTTGTAAGCAAGCTGTGTCGCACTGATATCTTTTACAACTTGCCACAAGAAGCAATAAAACTAAAACAGCATGGATTGTTAGATAACACTATTTCGACGAACTTTTTTCTGGAAATTACCTTCTAATAAGTTAACCAACCAAGTTTATAATACAGGAAGGTAGAAAAATAAATGATTTAAAATTTGTCGGGAATCATGACAGGAATGCAATTTATTCCGAACATTCTTTAAAAGTTGTCCAATTCAATTAAAATTTTAAGAAATGTTAGAGAAACTGTAAGGATTTAAACCAATAATTAAAAAGCATATGTAACAGGAGATTTAAAAGCAAACCAAGTTGATAGTTTCAGATATGTTAGCTATGATAGTCTAGGTGTTTTTCATATTAATCGTTCTAAATACTTTGTCTGGATACGTTGTAGTCCCCCCCAAATACACGTAATCTTAAATATCGGCAATCGGCTTTTTTTAAGCAAGAAATATTAGCTAATGAGGTGTAGATATAAACAAACATGATTGGAGTATTGCAAATTTAAGAAAAGTTTATTTTGGTAACTTAAGGACCCATTAGCTTAAGCTTGTAGAAAAACAATTTCTAGAATGTAAGATAACATGTGCGTTGGTATGTTACCTCAGATAACAAGATTAGTTTGTTACCTCAGTGACCCATCCGTTTCTGCTCGCAGAAACAAATACGAATACACTATCTTATTTATTCTCAACACGAATATACATCTCAAATGATATTTTGGCGGATGATTAGCGCGACCAATTAATACACACTATATAATGAAACCATTTTATACGAGTAAAATAATGGAACTTAAACTAGTAAAGAAGTATATTCTATTCAATTAAGAGAATGTATTATATTACAGGTTTGAAACGGGTAGCACCTTTTACCGATTTATGGTCAGTTGCGACTTCCCCAAATCAACCAACTTCTGCTGGAGAGTCATTTGTTAATGATGACGTAATTCAGCACAATCATACAGGTACGTCATAGCCACTTCGTCATGGGCTTAATGTTTGGTATGGTACGATAAATTAAGCAGAAAAACTTTCCATTACATTAATAATAAAAAATAAGTTAATCTGACTTTAACCATATATCTGGTCAAACGAACAACTAATAATCTAAATGGTCGGACAAAAACATCTTAATGCACGGATTTATAATTCCAATCCCATACTCCCGTACTGCTCTTATTACAAGTATTATAATCGAATGTGAAACCCATGATGTATGCTAAAATAATGGTTTACACTGATAATTCGGCATGGTTTACACTGATATTTTTTTGGTCTGGTGGTTAGTGCTTAGCCTTTTAGCCGAAGGGTTGCAGCTACGAAACTGATTGCTAGCTGGTCGGTTGTGTCCTTGAGCAAGGCGCTTAACGGATATTACCTAAACCAGCTGATTAATGGGTTCTACTAAATTGAAGGAACGTGTGAATCAAACACAACACACTGCAATAGCTCCGGTAACCCGACGATGGGCGCGAGGTGATCTGACGATTGCCTGTGTGTTAATCCCCTTGGTCTTCACATTCACAGGGATAAACATGAATATGATATCCTATGATGAATGAAGCTCCACTCTAAACCAGAATACATTTAAGCTGTTTAGTTTGCTTCTCGAATGTTTAATACTCCCGTTCTTAGTGATCTAAAGTGCTTGTATTTATGTTTATGCCATGCATTATGTATACCTTAAGCCCATCGCATACGTCAAATATGTTCCACACTTTCTTCAACCGATCTGTCCTTTAAAGATGATACCAAACAAGAGATAGTTTCTTCATCGAATTTGCCATCAGCTATGACTCCACCTCCCAACGTGATTGACAGTTCAAAAAAGGCGCATACGTCATCAACTACTAAACAAATCTTCACCAAGCTTGAACACAAATCCAAAGACAATAAAAATCATCAAAAAACGCACAAAGCGCCTACCAATGAAAATAATACAACGCCAAACAAATTAAACAGCATTACAGCCCCGTTACTTGAGGAAGAAGTCACTTCGTTAAGTAAAACTAAAACGTCTGAAATCTTGCACCAGAATACCCAGATAAAAGAGCAATCTTCTATTCCTCAAATAACCATATCCAACCTTACTGAAACAAAGCAGACTTTCAAGCCGGTAAGAAAATCTGTAAGCGACCACAAGCTTAAAAGCCCAGTGAAGGAACCTCGGAAACTTGACAGTTCTTCTACTTCTGTAAAGAACTTGGCAATGCAAATGGAGCAGACTATACACAAGTCTAAAAGTCCGTATATTAATAAGTTCACGCCCAAGAACCTACACACTACGAGCACTAACCGTCTTCCGGTATCTCCACTTGTAACATCAAGCAGCAGCTCCAATGTTGCGGAAAGAGTGGAAAGCGATGGCGGAAAGGAAAAAAAGAACCAAACTTCGACTAAGGTGTATGCGCTTCACGGGAGTAAATACTTTGAGAGTGACAGCGACGATAGCAGTGGATCCGGAACTGAAGAAGATGAGAGATTGATCTTGGAATCTGCGACAAGTTCGGTGCCAGTGTACCCTGAAGACATGCTGGACAGCAGTTCAACGACATATCCAGATAACTCTGAAAGGAAATCGTTATTTTTCAGAAGAACAACCTCGACCGACAACTTCGAAGAACTTCTGATGAAAAACGCGGAAACCCCGCGTCGTCAACGCAACAAAACTGGGAATTCCAGTAAAACTAAATCTGCTTCGTCCCTGTTAACGACACCTGACACCAATTTCAAGTCGGCTACATGGGTTCGATCCATTTCGCTTTCCCCACCTTCGCACAAACCTCAGGATGATGAAGACGGAAGTATGAACAGCATCCGACGGAATTCCGAACCTTCCTTCTCGTCCACACCCCCGGAACCCGATGACGTGCGAGCAAATACAACATTTTCCAACAAATGCGACAGCGTGCACCAAGTAGGGACTCCAGCCCGAAATGTTAAGATTCCATTATCTTCAGTGCCGACACAAGAGCCGTCCGCGTCAAATGCGTTTTGCGGGTTGTCGTTCGGAAGCCTCAGCGGTCAAATCTCCCAATGTACGTCGTGTGGTACGATGGCCAACTCCGCCCGTGTTGACAATACTCCGACAAATCACCCCGAAAGTAGAAATGAACAGAGATCACGAGTCATTCATTCTGTGACGTCATCGACCCAAGTCAGCCCAGATAGGGAAACGGCTCCTGTGTTTCCATCGATTGATTTGTGCCAGTTGACAGCTTTGATCGAAGCGTTAAAGGGAGCTGGTAACTTAGTTCCTTCTAAATCGGTTACCAGTGAACCTGTTGACAAAACAGAAAACACAACCCAGAGAACTAACTCAACCAAGTATGAGAAAACAAACCATTCTTGGCAATCTCATCCGGTGACGCATGAGCCACGTTCTAACATCTACGACCACCATACTCCAAGACACAAGGACAAATCGACATCAACAAGTATAACAGGGGAGCTGCAGATTCATCCTGAAGACACAATCTTGTTTCCGAGACACTACAAACCTCACAATAGGGATTCAAACGTCACACGTGCTTTGATAGGTCACGTGAACGCATCAGTCGGAACCGATGGAAGTCCAAACGATGACTTTGCATTGGATGACGAATACAGAGCAAATGTGGTCGACTTGACTGGACGTAGCTCGAGATATCTTCCACCAGGACGTTACACCCACGTCGGTTACGGTACAGATAGCAGAAGATACATTCACAGACCGCACGGTCGTGGTACGTTGTACCCGAGACCTGATTACACACCAACATATGATTACCACTGCATGGATAGTTACGACCCCATGGACCATCCATGGCAGAGCTCTCACAGCCAATACTGTAGTCCACACCATAACCAATATAACAGACACCATCCACCAACGTATGGTCGTCCATGTGGTTATTATGACGCACCAGATGACGAGGTAATATACGAGGAACCAGTGGATGGTTACAACCAGTTTGGTCGCACCAGTTACAACCAGTTGCGACCAGAAGATCAGGTGATGGTGGCACCACACTCAAGACCACCAAGGAAAGCTGCTTACAATGTTAACCGACCTGGGGACCAGTATTCGAATAAAGGTAAGTGGGATCCATTTTAATTGTTTATTTTTATTTTTAGGCTGAGTTTCGTATTCATTAGGTCACTAAGGCCATTTTAAAACAGAAGTCAGTGTAAGAATCGGGGTGTTAACCATTCGGTCACACATGCTGTATAGGAATATGTGGTGTTGACAGGCCCGGTGCTAGGAACCGCGGGGCCCAATTAGAAATGTGATGGCGGGGCCCCTACTCTTCATAGCAAAATTTATGGGTGTTTATATATCATAATATACATACCAGTACAATACAAACTACAAAAATAGACATTTAATACTTGCTATAAAACAAATTAAAGGTAATGTGGATGCTTATTTACGATCTATTGTTTTACTTCCAAACATATGTATATTGTTTAGCAACCATATTCATTATGACGTAACAGGCAGACACAGAAATATAAATTTGACTTAGTTACGATGCATAACAAATTGATATTATAAGAAAGAATATTATTTCATTTTTTTTACGTTTCAGTAGTATTTTAAACCTCGTAATACAGAAAGACCCCCGCTAGCGCGGGGCCCCTTCAAGGTGCGGGGCCCAATTTGATCTAATCGTTCAAATCGGCCTAAAACCGGCCCTGGGTGTTGACCAATTTGTTCACAGAATCGTTCATTACATTTCCATTTTAGCGTGCAGCCGGTCCATTCTAAAACACGTACAATGTATAGAAATTATTTTCATAATTTAATCCAAAGTTTATAGCTCTTGGTCCATATGTCGCTATATCTTACTACTAAATAATTACGAAACTTTATTAAAACGGTGCTGTCCGAATCGCTCTTCGACATATGTAGCTAAAATGACCTAAATATACACATACGCACGCGTTGAGGTTTATCACAGGGGAATTTCCTACATTTCTGTGATATAAATAATTTTGTTTGATGTAAGTCGACCTCTAGCACGGATCATATCAATTGAGATTTTTTTTTATATAGTATAGGAAATACCCCAAACGGTGTAAGTATATTCCTTATCTAAGAGAGATATTAAGGGGAGGGGGGAAAAAGTTATTGAAAACGTGATAACTAACAAATAATAACTAACTTGACCTAGATATGTAGAACTATATTACTAAGAGATCATTGAATACAGCTATCATGAACTAATCCCTCTTCCACGATTTAGGTCCGTATGACGTCATGAATCCAAACGTCATCCCCCGACCGGCGTCGGTTCCTGCAGTCAACAAACCATTCCCGTCGCCTCATCTGACCGATAATCCGGATTCTTCCCAGTCGTTGGCAAACCCAAGCTACACCAGCAGACCTTCAAACAGGGGTCAGTACCCCAAGCAGCAAACCGGGTACCAGGAACCGGAGTTTTCAAACGAGAACTGTAATTATCCGCCCCTTTCGCACGATGCGCGAGATGCATATTCATCGCATGATAAAAGATACGACGCGCAAGCAAATACTCCGGCAGCCTCGAGTCTTTACTCCAAGCCTGTATATCCGACTTATTCTGCTTCCCAGCATACCGTGTCACGGGGTATTCCCCTCAATACCGCAAGAAAAGATGACTTACATGAAGACGTGAAATTCAGGAACCCGCCGTCACGGTCAACGTCTGTATCTTCTAAATTGGGTGAAGATCCGTCACGTGATCTAGATCGCTCGCGACGCCACCTACCGGATCCGCCCGAGGACGACGAATACAAATGGCGATACAACAGCGTCAAACGTCACAGCACCTTGTCCTCACACAGCAGAATACCAGGTTTGTTCTGGACCTGGCGGTTTGGCTTAATATCCGGTGGTCGTTGCTCTAATTTGATTCAAAGACGGTTTTAACAGAAAAAGTACGGTGGTGTGGCTTAATGGTTAACGGGAGATATTTAAATACCGATTTCCATATTAAAATATTTTCTAGGGTACAGAGCCTAAGAAATTTATAAAAATCCATCTGAGGTTTCCCGGTAAAAATGAGAGAAAACCCATCTGAGATTTCCCGGTAAAAATGAGAGAAAACCCATCTGAGATTTCCCGGTAAAAATGAGAGAAAACCCATCTGAGATTTACTATCCACAGATCGTCGTGGGGAGGACGGGATGGTGAGTGGGACGCACCGGTTGAAACAAACCATTGAGGACCTCGACCAGCAGGAGAAGGAGTTGGACATGAAGCTTCGGGTGAGAATATCTTAAACACGGGTTGGTAGATCGCAGGGAGGGGGTATAACAGTAGCAATGCTCTTACATTTATGTTGTTAGTGTCTAATATCTTACCTGGTCGCTAGCAGAGCCATTGAGTCCTAATCTTCAGTGTTGTAATACTTTGTTAGCTAGCTAGTCGTTTGTTCACTTTGGCAAGGAATCGCATGAACCCAGTAGATTGAACAGTACTGTCAAAATTAAAAAAGTGTCTCAATCCTACACAACACACTACAATAGCTCCAGTAACCCGACGATGGGCGCGAGGTGATCTGACGATTGCCCGTGTGTTAACCTCCTTGGTTTTCCCATTCGCTGGGATAAAACATGAAAGCATGACACCCAATCACAAGTGGCGGTTAGACACCGTTTTTATAGCGACCGACTCATGTTTCGAAATTTAAAACTGGACATATGGTGACGAGAGTTTCATGGGTTATTGGGTTGTGCCGTAAAAAAAGCTTGAAACTTGGACATGAAATCTCATTTGAAATAAAAATTCGACTGTATTTTGTCCGAAGGACATTTGCTTACATTACAAGCTTGGACAACCGCTTGTATTATAATCCATATCAGCACGTGTTAATTACCATTGCAGTATCTTGAATTAGGAAGACAAAGCAAATCCAACTCGTCAATGGCAATTTCGTCGCTGCTCAGTACCGAGTAAGTAATCAAAATGTTTCAAGTGGTGAATAATTTGCTGTGGGCATAATGGGGATGGTTATGGTCATTCAATATGGGCTTGAAAATAATTATCACTGGAAATGGTTATCTTGTGTAAATCGTATGCATTGTATTTAAAGTATTCAAATGTCAAGGACGCTGGAATACCCTTAGTAACCAAAATACGGGAATGAGGTATAACCTGTCGATTGCCCGTGTAGTAACTATTCCTTTTCGTATCTTCGGAAATAAACATAAACATCCAGTCATTTCCTGTGTTAACTTAGAGTTATATATCTCCTTTGGTTTATGCAGGCAATCAACAAGACATGCACCCACGATCGGATCTGACAAAACACCGCACGACCTCGGACGCGATAACACGACCGTAGACACTCAGAATGTTTACGAATCGAACCCTGCAAGAAACTACGTCGTCGTGGATGATGTCATGCAGATAATCACCGACGACAATTTGCATCGTCATACCAGCCCAGTGATTACGCAGCATAACAGCTTCCAATCGAGCAGGAGTCATCATCATCAAGTATCGAATACTTATTCACGTGACCGAAACACGGACAGTAAACCGACGGTTGTGAACCAGCGAATCAGCCACAGCACCAATCGTCATCACGCTTCAAGCGATTTTAGTGATCTATTTTCTTCGCCGCCAAATACCCACAGGCACCATACAAGCGACCAAACTCGGGGCATGCGGTCAGATGGTAGGTCACCTAGCAGAGCACCAAACTACCACACAAACCACCATCAACAACCAAGGGGGGCGCGAGGAAACCAACGTGATAATAACGACCATGTCCACCACGTCGGATATGCATTTGAGGACAATTCCAGACATCAAACCCGGGTTCACGGCAAGCAACTTGGTATGAGCAGCAGACACGACACACGAGACCACTGTAATGTGGTGTCCAGCGGTTCGTATTATGCTGACAAGTACGACAGGCAAAACCACGAAGAGTACAGACATACTGATCAGATGCTCGATTACTCCAGACCGAATAATTACATCAAAAGTACCCCTTCACGCACTGCTCGGGATTCGTACCAGGAACTCCCGGAGTCCAACGATGGAAACTCGCAATGTTCCAGATCAACTCTGTACCAGGATGAGCCGAGTTGGCGAAACGAGGGCGCAACTCATTGCGAGGTTGATGATATGAGAACTGTGGTATCGGATACTGAGGGTGAGAATAATGTTTAATTAAACAATTTTTCAATTAAATCATAATCTACACGAAATCATACTTAATAGCATTTGATAGAACTTAAGCGAAAATACACCAACAATTTGGGTAGGTGATATAGGGAATTTCCCTGAGGTAATATATAAAGAACATTGGTCGCCACACAAATATGGGTCGGGGACATCTCCTAACAATCTCAGAACGTTTAAACACACTAAGCAATCTATAATGAAAGTGTCAGCAAAAGAGATTTTTGCTTGACTTACCTAGCTAAATTTCGAACCAATGACAAGTTTGTTAGACGTTAACATTTCAGCCCATGTCACAAGCGTTAATTTGACCCTAAAATGATGGGGTAACTGGGATTTATATGTTAAACACTGCAATAAGAACAAGCGATACCTTACGCCCACCATTGGGTTGCCAGAGAGATTGCAGTGTTTTGAGTATGATTGAGACGATCCTTCTATTTATGTACAACCAATTTATCCACTTGGTTCAGCCATGCAAACGTTTCACGGTCGATTTATTTCTGTACAACACCTTCGACTAAAAGCCAACGCTTTATCCGATCGAGCAATACGAGCTCAAAAAGTCATTTGATTTTTTGTGCAGAAGGAACCAAATCTTTGGTCTATGCCAATATGTTTCCGGTGATATTACCTCGTAAGTGGAACGTATCGACAGTTATTTATAAACCCCCCCTTCCCTACCCTTGACATTTGTTAATTAATTGCAGCATATTACTTGGAGCGAGAAGACAACGATTGGTTCCATAAGCCTGATCACGAAGACGACGCTTCGAATTATGCGGATTTCAGCTATGACTTTGATACTGGGAAGGAATGACTTTTGTCAGTGGATAATGGTTATGAATAGAATCCTACGTCATAGTAAATGATCTCATGCAATAACCACGGATGATAATTTGCACTGTCATACCAGTCCAATTATTACGCTGCATTAAAATTCGAGGATTCATTAACGTCGAGTCGCTGATACACATTTGCGTGACCGGCTTTGTATTAAATCAAAAGGCCTAGACTCAGTTTTACCCGGTGTTATTCATTTTTTCTAAAAATTCAAAATCTATGAACGTTATTCATTTTTTCTAAAAATTCAAAATCTATGAACGTTTATCTTTTTGAAAAAGCGTTTTAACTACCTGTTTTATATTAGCCAAGGTCCACTATATCTGCCCATTTCTCCTTCATATTGATTAATCTGTTCTGTATTGTGTCCTTCGGTAAGCGCATGTTGTGTTTAAACGTAATCACATTGTTAAATTGCTGCAATTATTTGTCACGTATTTTCCGCATAATAGTTCCTCAACGTTATAATGGGTTCCCCGCTGTATACTTCAATCGTTTGAGCCTCGTGTAAACCTGCAAATTTTATCAAAGATGGTCACCGTTTTTTTAATTGTGAGCCTGTATGTATTTTCGTCCTGTGTATTTGTACCAATAAATATATGCATTCGAAGAATTAGTGCAGCGTTAACTTGTGTTATTTATACCACCGAATAGCTTGGTGGGTTAGTGCGACGCATGTAGCCTAAATTAAAGAGTCTATGTTCTAACTTGGTCACTATCTAGTTGTCTTTATATTTCAGCGATGCATTGGGTATGGACATCGCTGGAATCCAATAATTTAATTATTAGAACGGACGGAACATCTCCATCATATATACAACATTTAACGTTTTACAATTAATAAGATAAATTTCTCGATGCGGATGAAACGTGGATCGAATATATTCCGTCCTAATCCGTATCCAAATTCGAATACAAGTCCACGCTAGTTTGAATAGTTTCCAAGACCGTTTTTATGTGTTTTGGTATTTGTAACAATTCGTGCAAACGATCGTACTTTGATAACAGAATATTGAAAAAGATTATCTTGGTAGGTTTGTGCGTCGCCTATCAGTCAAAGGGTTTCTGGTTCGAAACCAGTAGTTTGCTAGTGTTCTTGGGAAAGACACTAAGCTGATAAAGGTTGAACCCAGTGGATTAAAGGATAAACGTTTCACATTTGCAAAATAAACAGAAATTGTCCCATCCTTTCGGATATTCATGTTTTTTTTTCAAACAGACCCAAATGCTGTTCTCGGAGGAGATTATATAGCCTGTCAGGTAGGATCGATCTACTTTAATCTTTATCAAACCTCAACACTCAAAACCTATACCCATGACACTTTATTCCCACACTTTCTTGGAAATTATAAAAAAACATTATTCACGTGGGCATTTTGTTAATTTTTTGCTCCAAAATGGCGTCTGTTGATCAAATAGTTGCCACAATCCTGGAAACTGTAACAAGAAACGCTTTAAATCTCTGGACTGTGCATTTCCGGAAATAGAAGTGTTATAATGTTATTTTTATGCAAGTTGTATTGTTTTTTTATTGTTTCTTAGATTGGTGTATAGGTTTGAGTAAAATGTTTGGGATATCAAGGTAAAACTTAGAAATGCCGGGTTCTGGTTGGATTCTTCCTGTTAAAGCTAAATACGGCGTTGGTAAGTGGTTTATGCCTGCACCTGCAAACCCTTGAATTGCTGCTTACGAAAACTATGAAAATTGAATCAAATTATCTTACCAAAAATATTGTCAACCTCAGCACTTACAATAACTCTAGCCTGTAGGGTTTCGTCAAAATAAGTGTCTTTTGAGCTAACTGTACTTACTTCACAGAAAGTCCTTTTATTCTTGGTTTTAAGCGAATAGAGAAAGCACGCAGAGTTGGTGATTAATTCGGTTATATGCGAACATGGCAGGATATACACAGTTTTTGGCTAATTGCCTCCGATCTCGTTGTATTACTTATAATTCGCTTTGTTAATCCACCATCTATATATTAATCTCTTGATGTTAGACGTGAGGTTGGACCCCATGTCTTTTTTTGTAGACCAGTTTTTTGCTCCTCTTTGCTAAACAGCGCTTTGAGACACTGAAATAATCAATGCACGAAACAAACAACACAGTCACCATTGGGAGAAAGTAAAACCAGTCAGGGAACATTTTGTGTTGTAGAATTGACCCAGTATGGAAAGTACGGCAGCTGCACACTCGAGTTTTTTTTCCTTGCGTCTTTGCACACTTGAGTAATTTCACACACGCTCGCGAGCTGGCAGTATAAACATCGTATAATTTCCAACAAACCTGTAAACCTACCTTTGGACCTCGGGTAATTTACTGTCAGTACGTTTTTTGTTACATAGATAGATATGTTAGCTGATAGATACGATAGATTTAGGATAGAATAATATGTTTGTTTAAGATTTTTACAAAATAGTCATAAAAAGGAGATTGTGTGCACACTTATAGTGTGCACTCTTGGACGTTTGCACACTGCACACTTAAATATTTGGCGCGTGCACACTCGAGATCTCAGCGAAAATTGACGTACTTTCCATATGGGGAATTGAGGGTGCGAATTTGCTACAAGCTCTTAACGCCCCAATCTCTAATTAAGTGTGAAGTTAACCTCCTTCTCTCAGGGTTAGTGTGAGGGTTCGTTCTGGCACTTGGATTATTGTGGGGCAGTGTTAGAATTATTTGTTCCACTTTTAGTGAACGGGTGCTTCTAATCACTAAAAGAGCGCTTGAATCGCTTGGAAGCCTAAACCTGACCCTCCACACACTTCCAAGCGATACAAGCAATTCTGTAGTAATTAGATTGAGCAGTTTCCTATTTTTCTCCTTTCCTGTTTTTCTGCTTTTAGTGTTTCTGTGAAACAGACATTTTTCAATTTTATTTGAGTACATTGGTAATGATGATAATTAAAAAAAAATCCTAATTCTTCCTATGTTGACGATGTACCACATTACCAGTGTCATCTGTTAAAAATCCGTATACCCGACTACAAAAATATCTTTAAACTACTTATTTACTACCCACATTTTTGTTATAGTTGTCTACAGTTATCATGCGGAATCCAAAAACCACCTGACCCTGTCGGTTGGATCGGTTGTGCATATTATAGAAGAATATGAAGGTATTTATTGAATTCCGTGCTTGTGTTATATTTTAAAAGTCTGATGTGATTCAATGTCCTAGAGCAAAATTTATACAATTAAAACATATGTCATGACGCGTGATATTTTATTTCGTGGCTATTTGTCCCCTGCACCCCTTATAAAATAAACTTAAATGTGAAATTATCTAAGTTTATAATAATCGGGTAAAAATATTATAATTACCTTTAATAAATATAATAAGAATAATTTACTTAACAGTGGGCAATGGTAATGATAAATAATACATTAATTATAGCCATATTCTGCAGACAGTTGTAGTATCTTGTATCTTTATTATTTTATTAATGCATTTCCATCTGCAGAATATTGCAGGTGACTGTTTTTTTATATATTTTTTGTATTTTTTTAATCACTAGTGGCTTTTTTATTTCATAAAGAACAAGGGCCTACAGGTAAGGTTATGTGGCCAAATGGTTATCGCGATCCTTACATATGCCATTTTTATACAAAAACAGTCCTGGTGACAATTACATGAGCGTTCAAACCTGTGTCCAGTAGGCAATCATGGTCCTTCGTCATGATTAACTAAGTTTTCTTCTTCATTCCAGGTTTCTGGTATCGAGGTTTTATCATCGGGAACAAGAGTGAAACGGTACAGCATTTCCACCTTTTCTATTGACTTGTTTTCATTATTGTTTTTGTCACAACACATGTGTTTTTGAAGACTTAAAGAGTATCATTAAAAATGGTTGGCTGATGCCACCAAACATACACCAGTGAGGCAGTGACAATCTAATAACTCCTGTACAAGGGTTAATGACAGTGATGTAATTATCATTGATGTAAGACAATAAGCATTAATCAACATATATTATTTGTAGGGCGTCTTTCCGGCCAATTATATTCATCTCAAAGATGCAGTGGTTGAGAGAAGAGGGTGAGTTTGTGTTCATTTTCTCCTGTACATCAGTGCAAATGAATGTCATTTATATCCTACTGGGTTTGGAAACAACTATAGGATAAACCATAGTTTAAATCTAGACGCACTGTAGCCACGGCATAGTTGACTAGGCCTAACCTATGGTAGAGAGTTAAAACTTGATTTAAATACAAGTTTAGTAAATAAAGTTAAGTGACATAAATGCTACCCAATTTATCAAATTGTGTGCATGTTTAAAATGATCATGCTTAATCAGTATTGTCTATTACACACAATATTGAATACACAATTTTTTTTTCAAGTCAGTAATAAATACACAATTTGTTTGTTTGAAATTTTATCACGATGGTAATTGTTTGCATTAGTGTAATAAACGCAGAGTAGTCATAGTAGAAAGATGGTGCATCAGTGTTTAATACAAAGATCCACTGCAACATGTTTGCATTTTATGTCACCACAGTGAAAACTAATTTGCATTATTTTCTAAAATACTGAATGTATTGTGTTAATATACCTCTGCATATCTATCTGGTGCTTAAATTTAAGGTTTAATTTTACTTAAAAGCCCCCAACCCGGAGCACACCCCCATTTAATCACCCCCCCCTCCCAGGAAAACAGAGAACATCATCCCCACTGAGCTTCCCATAGTACAGGAGGTCACCCATGTACTGAGGGAATGGGGAACCATCTGGCAAAACTTGTTCAAGGTAACTTTTCTGCATGCTATTGTTCATTTTAAGATGTATTTAAAAAGCTTCTATATAATGGGTTAGTTTTTTATATCAATATTTAATCTAGCCTATTGATCATTTATTTATTTTGGTTACTTTTGTCTCATATGATATGTTTCTTAAGTAGAATATCAGAGTTTATGGATAATAAATGCTGAAATGCAGAAATGAATTGGCTTAAGCTTATAACATAAACAAATAGATATTTAATCCTGCTAACAACCTGATATGCCCACCAAATATTAAGCCTTATTGTGTCAAGTATTGACTTGTAAAGTGTAGAAATTAGGTTTTAATTACTAGAAATTTAAAAGATTTTATAAATTTCAAAATTCAATACCGGTATTTATTTTTTCGTCAAAAACTGTTTCATACTAAAATTTAGGTTTTAATGACTAAAAAGTGGAAGATTTTCTGAAATTTATATATTAATATTTTTTTATCATTAAAATACAAGTGTTTAAGAAAAAAGCAGAAATAAAAAATCAGTGGAGATAAAAAATTAATGTGAAACCAGTTTTCTGCTTTTCTGCATTCCCAACTTTGCTGTGTTAGCCTGTTGCGGTGGGGTTATTATAAATTTGCGATTTAAAGTAACGTCCCTGATAACTAACGAATCTGAATCGATCTTGTCCAGACTGGTGAAAACCCGATTGTGTTCCAACACATCCGCTCCAAGATGCGGGAGTTGATCGAGAAGCGGAAGAGGGTCCTCTCCGGGACTCTTCCCGCTGACGAACTTACGAAGATATGCTACCAAATCGCCGATCTTGTCGATTTAGGAAATCGCTTACTCAGCATGGATTTAAGTGTTCGCAACGAAACCACCTGCCAATTGGCTGATATCAGGATATTAAGCGCAATTCAAGTCTTCAGAATGGTTGGTTTGTTGCAATATTGCCCGGAGGTTATGTTATGGTTATGCACAGCATGATTTATGGGAAGGTATATGCATCAACAATGTATATATGTTGTAAATATAATATAAACATATATATTTTTTAAAATGTATTATTATAATTTATATGTTTAAAAATAAATCGAAGTATTTATGTATAGGGACATATATATGGATATATATATTAGTGAAGGTATAAAATAGGTTTGCAATACATCTAACATACATGATACTGTTATACATTATTCTATAAAGATAATACAATTGCGCATACTGTGGTGACTTTATTAACCCCATAGTAGGAAACATACCAGTCTCTAATCTATAGGTAAAAATGTGTAAGAGTTTCGCCATTGAATAAAATAAGCAGTATATATTCATTTGTGTTACATCTCCAACTATTCAACCCCACCTGAAAGTTCCTCCATATCTCCTCAGCACGAGGTGGCATCGAGCAAGATCGACAGGAAGATCGCTGAAGAGCGAATTGACCGGACGGGAAAGGACCTTTCAATAGAATCATTCCAGGAAGCAAGGAAATCCCACGTTTACAGGTTTGTTGCCTTCCATACAACCAGCTACATATGTATAGTCTGCAGTGGGTGTAATCTGTTTCTTAGATGGGAAGTTGTTACTGGGTTTAATCCCATCTGTAGTTCACAAATAACTTGTGTTTGTTCTATTAATTACATTATTAAGCATGCTACACAGTAATTTAAATCATGTCTTCAAAAAGTAGGCGTATGAAAAATGAAAGACTTTAGGTTCTGGTACTTTGTGAAGAATTAAATAATGCTTTGTTTTGTATCTTGATGGGTGGGGGAATCATGTTAAAGGATTGAAGACAGGTTTTAAGCTTATCCTATTAATTGACTGGGTTTAGGAATTGTCCAATAAGTGCCTTGCCTAACAATAAAGCCACTAAGCTATTTAGCCAGATAAAAGTGGATAAAGTAGTGAAAACTGTCATTTATATCTTGCCATGGATACCAGTTGGAAACTATTCATGTAGACACAGTGTAATTTGCTGATTCTAACTGTTTATTTTTTTCAATCCTTTGGGATATACAAATCACCATCCTTATTCTTACCAACCCAACATTCCCATCCTATCCTCCTTGTTTTGCTTTATAACCCCACACATCCAGCTTATACATTGCTGTGAAGAACGTTGTGTGTCGAATTGGTGAAGAAGCAGATGTTCTCATCTCACTCTACGATGCAAAAGAAAATGTTTTCATCAGGTCAGTGGGTTTACAATCAAGGCTGCTGAAATTGTGGATACAAAAACTTTACAATGTTGAATAAGCAATACTAGTGATCGCTAAGTGCCTTACAAGGACACAATGGACAAGCTAGAGGGTTGATTTCACCCCAAATCCTTTCTGCTAACATTTCTACAAACTTCTAATGAGAATAACATTCTGTCTAACTATTTCGAAAATCATCATGAAGCTAACATTAACATTGAATATGTTCCAGTGAGAATTACTTTGTGAGATGGGGAAGCCAGGGACTTCCTAAGAACATCGACATGCTCAACACATTGAAGGCGATTTTCACGGTATGACTGGGTTTTGACTATAAACTGTATTAACCATGGCTATTGTAGGATAGGATATGTTTATTCGTGTAAGTGGGAAAACCAAGGGAGTTAACACATGATAAATCGTCAGATCGCCTCGCACCCATTGTCGGGTTACCGGAGCTATTGCAGTGTTTTGTGTATGATTCACAGGTTCCTTCAATTTGGTAGAACCCAATAATCCGCTGGGTTCAGGCAATGTCCGTTAAGTGCCTTGCCCAAGGCCACAACCGACTAGCTAGTGCCAGTCTAGTACCTGCAACCATTCGGCTGAAAGGCGACACACAAACCAACCAGACTAATCATATATATATATATATATATAAAGTGGTATATGATTAGGTCACGTTAACCATTCCACACAAGTTGAAAATACCCAATGTTGTCTGACCTCGAATGAAACTGGAAATTCAGCTCTGCAAGGACTTTCACTTTGTTATTGATCTACCAAATGTGCAAACACAGTGTTCCAATGTTTGTCAATATAACACCGTTTGTGCTTATGTTGTTTAAATATTCACACAACAGATTTGAGAATCAAACTACCAACAGTGCAACTTTAGAAGGAAATATTTTTTTTCTGTAAAACTAATCTCTGTTACCAGTCCGACTGATTAGCTTGGTGGGTTAGTGCATCGCCTTCAGCCAAAGGGTTGCAGGTTCCAAACTAGTCGCTAGCTAGTTGGATGTGTTCTTGGCCAAGGCAAATAACATACATTGCTTGAACACATCGGATTAATGGGTTTTCCTAATTTAAAGAAACATGTAAATCATACACATAATAACTCCGGTAACCCAATGGTGGGTGCGAGGTGATCTGACGATTGCCCGTGTGTTAACCCCCTTGGTTTTCCCATTCACGGGGGTAAACATGAATATCCTATCCAATTTAAACAGCTAAACACAGTAAAAATATGTCATTTTATCATCATCTTTACCTAGAAATCCCTAAAAAGATCAAGCAATTAGATACTTTGTAAATTTTATATGTCTAACTCGTTCTCTACCATTTAACTTTAATTTCAGAAATTATTAAATGCAAAACAATTTTCCATTTTAGAAACTTAAGATTTTTCTTTATACCATGATTTTGAACTGACAGAGCAAATGATATGTTTTGATGTACCATCTTTTCATGTGATCAGTAAACTACCAGTTAAAGTATTTGCCACCACCTACCAACTCAGTGTAATAACCCATAATGAGTTAGACCAAGTAATATTAAAGTGAACCCATATAGTGGAGCTGAACTGGTGATATCTTGTGCTAACCATAGCAAGAGTGGTTGAAATATCTATCAAATCCTCCACATTGTTAGATAGTATGTTTACAATATATCACCACCCCTTGTGTTATTACTATTTCTTATTTATAGGACCTTGGAAGCAAAGATCTATTGAGGGAAAAAATCTATCTCGTCTGCAAAATTATTCGAATTGGTTTGTATGATTTTTTATCTTGTAAAAAATACATTAAATTACAGTATTTGTATTAGTGTTATTGATTTGTTGTATTATGTCTGTGGTCTGTCCTTTAAATCACACAAGAATAGCGATGGATATATAAAGTTCAGACGAAAACTTGTTATAATGTTCTATGATACCCCTGTACTGAGTACAGTTCACTTTTATTTATTTTCATTAGTTTCATTCTTATGCAATGTTACAATATTAATAAATTTGATTCGTATGAGTTTCCTTTTACAAGTTGTTTTGTTAAATTTAAGATTTAATAACCATGTTATTTTCCTCCCCTGTTACAATGCTTGTATTTAATGACGTGTTCTAACTACTAACTACTGCTTCCTTCTTTTAAATAATTATGCTATTCTTTAATGTAATCAAGGAGTGACCAAACTAAATGCCTCCATGGGGCTATACCTGTGGAATAATATCCGCAAACTGGTCCAGTTTCTTGCATAATTCCCCATCATCTATGCAGGTCGAATGGAACTGAAGGAATCCGACAACAAGAAGCGAGCATCGGGACTGCGGCGAGCATTTGGTGCCGCAGTTATGGATATAACCTCCATCATGAAAGGCACAGAGGGAAGTGATGAAGACAAACAGTGTTTCATACCGTTCATGCAGTAAGTGGGTTTGAATATTTGACATTATTACTTTACCTGCTTTCCAATCTTCCGTGTGTGGTTATCCAAGGTTACCCTACCAAGCCAGGCTGATGGGGGATGTGGTTTTTACATAACATTAGTATGGGCGGGTCCACGGTAGCCACCGGAACCAGGAATTTAGGCCATGGAAGGCCTGTTATTCCGTTGCCCCAAGCTATCATGGAACCGGGATATAGTGGTCAAGTCAGCCTGTGTCCTGGATGTGGTTTATTTTTCTTAAAAAAGGTAGAATGGAAAATTGGCATCACTTAATTAAAACTGGTTTTAAATACATCTAAAATCAGAAGAAATAACAACTTTGCTATGATAGGCCTAAGCTTTACTTTTACTACTACATTCACCTTGGTTTTATTTAAGTCTCAAAGAAGCTTTATAATCGGTGTAAAAAGTGTGGTGATAAGTTTAATTATATGGTGCCAACCACAGTTTTAAACAGGGGTGAAATGCCACCCCTGTCACCCAGTGATGCGACGCCTAAGAGCATTGAATATTTGCAGGGTTTCAGGAGAGAATGAGAACTTACAGCAAGTTATAACGCGAGCGATCAGTAGTAAAGGGGACATCCACCACAAAGGACAAGGTAGGATAATGTAAGAGCGATGTAAATTTGCTCACTGGTTTCCATGTGTTTTTTGGAGGAAGAAAATATGGATTTGCACAACACTACACATAGCAAAATTAAAGAAATATGATACTTCTATTCGAATTATAGAGTTTTTAACATAAAAATAATGTTTTTCCTGTTATTTCATCGAAGTAAGGAAGGCAAAGAATTTTGTTTCACTGATAAACCATATAACCAAGAACAAGATAGGTTTGACACATGGTGTACAGTGCAAGGTCTGGCAACTGCAATATAATTGATAATGCCTTATGTGGGGAAATATATAATAATAAAACAACTTAAGTCTTTTTTTCACCGAAACGTCTCTTTAAAATGATATTTATTATTCTTGATTTTTTGTTCGACTATTGTACAACTGCATGCATTATGCTCAAAAGTATAAGTACTTTAACCAGCAATTCATATGTATAGGAGCGGTCATTAATTCCTCACACTGGTATTGGTCCAGGGATCAGTTGGCACCGTGCCACACCAGCCCCATACTTAACTTCTATTTGTTTAAATTGTTTTGCAAATTACTAAAAGAAGTCGCTTGTTAGTATGTTATTCTGTAAAGCTTTGTGTGCAATTCATCGTGATCTAACCTTCAGATTCATTTAAACGTATAACTCCAATTAACGTTGGAAAAAATGTTGTGCTGCTGTAGGCTTATTCTACAGAACAAATAATCAACATCCCCTTACTGGGGTGCAGTTAGTTACTAAATGTTCACATGATCCAAAGCTGTCAGAAAGTTGAAAACCACTGTGTATAATCACCGACCACCTTATACAAATGCTGAATGTATGGATGATATGAGCCATAATCTTTATTTTAGTGTCAAGTTTCCCTCCTTCCTGCTTTCCCTACTTTTACTTTTCCCTTTCTTACCTGGCTGCAGTAAAATGATTAAATATTTACCGGTCCGAAGCTGTAAGAAGGTTAAAACCACTGTATAATTGTGAAAATGCTGGATGTATGGTTGATACGAGCTACCCCAGGTTTATGGGTGTCGCTGAAGATGTTGGAAGGAGATTTGAAGACGATTCGTCACGACTTCCAACACATCATCGATCGGACGACTGCGGAAGTCCGGAAGATGGGATTTCCGGAGATCATTATGCCCGGGGATGTCCGGAATGACCTCTATGTCACCATTGTTCAGGTTGGTGTTATATTTATTGGCGTAAAGTATGGGGTGTCAGGGGTGCTAACTACATCCGTTTGGTTGCCTCCCACATTGCACTAGTGATAATGTGAAATAAAATTTGGTCTAAAAATCGTTATGATTTAAACTGGCATTGATTGTTACCAACTAACATGCTTATTTTACCAAATAAATAAATTTTGCACAGCCGGTAAAACAACAAGAATTTCCCGAAATAACAATGAAACACAATCCTAACCCTAACATACCTACACCACAGCCATGTTTATTACGTTCCTTCATTACTTCATTAAGTTTATTTCACAGGGGGAATTTGAAAAAGGAATTAAAAGTTCACAGAAGAATGTGGAAGTGACAATGTGTGTTTGTAATGATGATGGTCACGTTATCCCTGTAAGTACCTCATTCTTTTTAACACTATATTATATTATAGCCACTGCCCCGTATACCTGTTTGAAACAACATGATATTTCCAAACACAGCATTATGTTGTTGTTCCACCATTACTAGTGTGGGATGGATTACTCTTGTACAATACGTGGTATCCTATTATGATATTGTATAATAGCATGAACAGTTTGGTGATGTACCATTATTTTTTTTATAAAAGGCAGAAAATAAATAACAATCATTATAAATATTGATAAAACTAAATAGAAAAAAAAAACTGTTGTTATGTGCCTTATTACTATATTCATTCTCCCAATACTTAGAATTGCTCAGTTTATTTGTTATTTTGCTCTATTCGATCAACCAAACAAGCAAATGAATCCTTCCAGATGGTGGTTAGCATGGGGGCAGGGGAGGACGCAGAAAGCCAGTATCGCTCCCATGTTTATTATCAGAATAAAACACCAAAATGGATGGAGACCGTAAAGGTGAGATATCTATTTTGGAACCTGGAAAAGGGGGTTAAATTATTCCAAGTGGGTTCATAAGGGGCATTTTAATTTCCACTTGTGTATCTTTGTTTGATATGGTTGAAAAACCTTTTTTCAGAATTTAATGTTGTATCATTGACTCATTGTATGCACAAAAGTTTAAATGTTAGCTTGAACACTAAACATTGTTAGGTCGTACATATCACACCAAGTATGCATTGTAACGCAGTCGGTACTATTTCCAGGTTGGAATACCCATAGAAGATTTCTATAGTGCCCATCTGCGCTTCACGTATCGCCATCGCTCGACATTCGAAAACAAGGACAAGGCCGAGAAGGACTTCGGTTTGTCGTACGTTCGTCTCATGAGGAAGGAAGGAACAACTCTGCAAGATGGAGTTCATAACTTGCTTGTTTATAAGGTGGGTTGTGGCTATAAAGTATTGGTTCATCTTTAATTTTAAAATGTCTCACAAGGTCTTAATTCAATTTGAATTTTCTCACTGGGTCTATGTTTTATTCAATGTCTTTTTTTCATTTAATTTGAAATGTTTCACGACCTCTAATCTTAGCTTAACACCACCCAACCAACAACCCCCCCCACAGGTTGAATCCCGTCGATTGGAACCGAACGACGCAAAGAAATATCTTTCCCTCCCGTCCAGCCGCGATGAAATGGACAACTTTCCTAAAACCAAGTCTGGTACATCACCTAGTGGTCATAACCGGCTCTTTAACCCTCGTGTGGAGGGATTTACGATGAGTCGAGATTCGTTCCAGATTTCAACTCTCGTCTGCTCAACCAAATTAACACAAAACGGTTGGTGGTGTTAGTGATTGATATTTGATAATAATCCTAAAGTTTTATCTTATTTTTCTAGTACAGTTGTATGGTTACTCTTAAGCCTTTTGTAAGACATTTGTATAATAAATAGCATATACACATGCATAGATTTTAGATACTTATCTTTGTAAATCTCAAGGTGGCTTAAACCAACTCTATTTTGGCCAGGAACCAATGCACATTTGGGAGTGTAATTCTCGTGATTTTAAATATAAGCAAAAGAAAAAACACATAATGCCATTGTAATAATTGTCATCTAACCAAGATGTTACAAAAGATAATACCATTTTCAATAATTTAAGCTGCAATAAGGATATTGCTGTTTATACAGAGGTCTTAAGAACATTAAAACTGATATCTTCACTAATTTCTGATAAAAACTTTGTAATCATGGAATAAAATTATTATTGTGCATTTTATATTTAATACTATTTAATAACCTTATTCATTATGCATCAAAGCCTGCGCATTTCCAGATTATTAATCGATCAATGTTTAAAAATGAAATAAAGTATTTTTAAAAATGTTTTATTTTATTGACAATTATTATTCTGTTCTGGCTTTATATTTTGTTACAACTCCATACATTAAAGTTGCACGCCATTTCATTATATATTTAATGCTATCTAACTACCTCATACATCATGCTAAGAATACGATTGGTCTTTTCCCCAGTTGATTTGCTGGGTTTATTGAAGTGGCAATCGCAGAAGAAGAATTTGAAAAATAGTTTGCGGTCGTTGATGAAGGTGGATGGGGAGGAGGTGGTTAAGGTGGGTTGGGGGGTTGTAGATGGGGGTAAAGTGGGTTGGTGGGTTGTAGATGGGGGTAAAGTGGGTTGGTGGATTGGGGGATGGTGAGGTTAAAGTGGGTGGGTTGGGGGGGCTTTTGGGGTGGGGTGAAGTGGGTTAAGGTGGGTTTGCGGGAAATGTGGTGAATTGGGTTGGTGGGGGGGGGTTGCAGGAGTGGGGTAAAGTAGGTCTATTGGTTGGGGGTTGGGGGTTCAGCGCTACTGGATGTGAAATCATGGTGAAATTTAAGGTTGGGGGCTAAGGGTTTGGTGGGTGTCCAAGTAACACTATTAATCTTAGTATTAAATTGGGTAAAGTGGGTCAGTAGGTTAGGGGGTCTGGAGTTGGTGGTCAAGACGTCAATGGGTCAAGGTCAGTGGGATCACTGGGTGTCCAAGTAACACAA
>CH001338.1:124629-142745 GCA_000149265.1 Ciona savignyi | reverse complement strand
GGTTCAGAGATTCGGGGATTTGATTGACAGGTGACAGAATCTCTTCAGGATTCGATGACATTGCATCTCCGAATGGGTTTTGGGGAGCCCCACTTTGAACTGAATTATTAGGGGGCTGCATTGCCCCGGTACGAACTGGTATTGATGGGGCTGGTGCAAACCTACCCATGGCCTGCTGTGCGAATGGCTGGGTGGCCATGAATGGGTTTGGGGTTGGCTGGGGTGGAAACATCTGTTGTTGGGGTGCGCCAAACATGGGTTGCTGTGGGGCCCCGAAGGCTGGCTGACCTGGGAAACCCCCTTGTTGACCCCCGTATGCTGGTTGCTGCTGCCCGAAGTATGCAGCTTGTGGGTTTTGGTTTGTTGGGGCTGGAAATGTAAAATTGATAAACGTCGGCATGTGATGTGTGTTGTTTTCAAACGAGAGGAAAAATGTTCCAATAAATTTACTTTCCTTTTTTGTAACCAATATAATAAAATGATTAAAAACCAAAGTATTTGTGGTTAGAATTGGGGCTGGCATTAGGTAAAACACTTACGAAGTCTTTAACACTGTTAGCTCATTTCGGTTTCACTCAACCACAATTTTAAAATGACAGAAAAAATTTCGAAAAATGCCTAAAGTTTTTTTGGGATCAGTTAACTATTATTATAATTTTACAATATCTTAAGATGTAACAACTAATAATGTTTGGTATTTCTTTACTTTTTGATCAAATAAAAAAAAAGCTTTTAATGAAACTAAGTATTAATAGTTTTTACCTGGAGTGAAACTTGAAAGAATTTGGTCTTTAGTCAGTTTGGCTCCCGGCATGGCTGCAGGCTGGGCTGCTGTGAGACTAAGGGCGGCGAGGTCATCACCGTAAGACCCGCTTCGATTTGGGGGGTTCGTATTTGCTGAGTCATTCTGCAAGGTGATTAATCATCAATAGCTGCAGCATATTTGTGGTTTAACCTAAATTGATGTTATTAACAAATTTTAATTTGATAAATTGATATTATTAACAAATTTTAATTTGATGAGAAATTAAATCTTGTGTTTAACTGTGCCACGTTTCCAAAGGTCCAATCATATTTATAATCACAGTCACGCATTTAGTTAGGAAAAAACTTTGTATCAAATGCAGCAATCCGCTGAAACAATTTGTGGAATGCTTAAGAAAATCTTACCATTCCAAACATATCATTGGGGGCTGGAGAGGCTGGGGTGTCTGGTGAAGTTGGTGCGTTGTCCGGCCATGGGTTAAAAGCATCAAGTCCTGACATCTGGTGGTTTAGAAAGAAAGTTTGGGTTTTATTAAGGGAAATAAGGTATTAAAAAAGTATATAGATCATAAGGAAGGAAGGCAGATTGACCGAGACTTTTGTATGTTATGGTTTAAAATAGGAATAAATGATAAAGTAGGTAAAAAATACTCGGGCTGTTTACACAGTTCGAAAGATATATTTATATATTCTGCTGTTACAGTATTAGCAGTATCTTAGTCAAATAGAATCTTGTAAATGCTTGGTCTATATTTATATAAGTGACTGACAAATGCTTGGTTTATTTTTACATGAGAGACTGACAATTCTGTAATAGCGTAATATATTAAAGAATGAGTTATAATTTGGTCAAATACCGTGATTTTTTTAAACTAGATTTTAGGGTATATTTTATTATTTTTAAAATTTGCATGACTCATTTAAAGATAAAGGTCTACTTCTGTGGTGGAGGCCGGGCTGATCTGGAATGAGTTAATGATTCACAAGTTATTTTGCAGAGATTACGACATATTTGCGCCGACCTGGTGCATGTTGTCGAGTTCCTGTTTGAGGTTGAGGATGTTGTTGTCGGGTGGGGGTTTGCTGGGCAACCGGGCGGTTGTTGGGGACGGCGTATACCTCTTCCGGTTGACTTTGTGGCTGGGGGTGAATTGGAGGGTGAGGTTTTGGGTGGTGGGTGAATTTCGGGGGTGAGTTTTGGGGGTAGTGGATAAGGTTTTGGGGAAGTGGGTGAGTTTGGGGTGGTGGTTGAGTGCTAGGGTAGTGGGTGGAGTATTGGGGAGTAGTGGGTAAGGGTTTATAGTTTTAAGGTCAACGGGTAAAGTATTGTGAGTGATTGTTAAGGTTTTAAACATTTAGGGGTAGTGGGTGATATATAAGATCTAGTGAAAAAGTTTGTTTGTTAAACATGTTGTAAAATTGACTACTATTTTTGTTTAACCTGGTAATTCTCTGGGTGAAGGTAATGTCTACTAACCACCATAATCAAAGACACTAGTAACTGTAGAACAGTTGGTTTTAATCCCTGCACTTTTCGGGTGCTGGTAAAATGCAGTGAAAAATAAAACCAGAAAGAATTTGGTCTTAGGTTTTTGAAGCCAGAATAAATTTAGTTTTTGCTCCCGGCATGGTTGTGGACTGGGCTGCAGTGAGACTAAGGGCGGCGAGGTCATCACCGTAAGACCGGCTTCGATTTGGGGGGTTCGTATTCATTGAGTCATTCTGCAAGTTGAATAATGTGCGAATAAACTAACTTGCTGGGCTTGCTGGGTTTTAGCGGTTTCCATTTCTTTCTTCTTCATTTCATAAACAACTTGGAACAAATCACGCAACGCAAGGACCAGCAACTCAGCTGCTTTCTGGGTTTTGATGCCAAAAAACTGGTGCTTTCCCTCCTCCACCCCGAATATATAGCCAAATGCACGGCGGTCGGTGAGATCTCGTGCAATGAAAGATATGAGGTGGACTGGGTGTGTGTGAAGTATCGTCTGCATTAAAGTTGGTGAAATTTATTAAAAAATCTTTAACAAGATGTTTCTAATGGAAGGGAAGTGTTTGAAGACAAGAATCCTTCTCAGAACTGGGCATATGCAAGGCTGGGATATCTTAACTATATTGGTATGTGTATATAGGTAAAGTTACTTGGGAATTCAGTCAGGATTTCATAAAATGTCTTGCAATATACCATATGTACACCATATATCTCATAAAATTTAGCTTAGGCAATTCTAGACTAGAATAGGATATTCAGGTTTTATCACTGTGAATTAGAAAATGCTAGGGGAGTTAACAAATGAACAATCATCAGATCACTTCGCGTCACCGCACCGTACCGGAACTTTGTGTTGTGCGTGATTAAAGCATTCATTCAGTTTTAGCATAACCCAATAAGGGTTTTTCCCAAGCACATCCAACTTGTCAGCAACCAGTTTTAAAACTCAAACCCTTCGGCTTAAAGGAGTACTAAGCTGCCATTTTATAATAGTGTGTCTAAAACCAATTTCTGCAGTTTATAAATATAAAGTCTTAAATAGTTCTAATATTTCTTCTTATTGCTAATTACTTCACAACTCACCCCAGTCAGCAGTTCTATGATTTTCAATCCCTCCAAAGATACGTTTATGATGATCTTTGTCTTATGTTCGCCTGATGCTTTCACAATCGCCTGCAGAATACACCATTGAAGATTTATATTTATGTTGTTAGTTTTTAACCTAAATGTTTTTAATATAACTAAGGTAAAAGATGACATCCATTTATTGTAACTAGCAGTTTAGAATTGGGTTTTTCATTCGACCCCCACAACTCTATGTGTAAATGGATAAGTTACTTAATATGTATCCAATTACGTATAAATATAAGTTACTTAATGTGTATAAATTTTCTTGATAATTCCAAGGTGTGCCTGGATTCATATCACCACTTATGTCATTGTAATAAGTTACTTAACATGTATCACTATGATACATTCACAAGTACATTCCAAATTGCTGGAACTACCAAAAGCGATTTCTTAGCAGTACCTTTACAAACCGACTGTAAGCGCGTGGTTGTTTTTGTTAAAAAAAACTAACAGATAAACAGATAAATACTTATAGTTGTTAGGATTGTATAAATAACAGCAAATTGTTCCATAAATCTGGCCCTGCTCTGATACAAGTGATAACATATGAATTCTTGTGTCTTTAAACCAAATTTAGGCTCCAAAATTGGAAATCCAGAATTTGGACACAGAAATCACCATAGATATTTGTGCTCGAATAAAAAGATTGCTGTAGTAATTCGTAATGTTTTACAATATTGTATTATAAAAATATTGTAGAAAAAAAAAATTGATAATTTTGCTATTATTACCACAATTAGGAGATTTTTAATTTTTGTGCCATTTTAGTCCCACAAGTTGGGCATCACAAACTGCACTGAAAGTGATAAGGGTAAAGATCAAACCAAATTCCATTAATATTTCAATACCGATTGACAAATGGTTTTAAAAACATCGTAATTTAGTTGCCTTGTTGCTAGCTAGTCAGTTGTGTCCTTGGAAAAGGCATTTAACGTACATTGCCTGCACCCAGCGGATTAATGGTTCTACTAAATTTAAGGAATGTATGAATCATACACAACACACTGCAATAGCTCCGGTAACCCGACGGTGGGCGCGAGGTGATCTGACTATTGCCCGTGTGTTAACCACCTTGGTTTTCCCATTTAAGGGAATAAACATGAATATCTCATCATATTCTTCAATTGATATCAAATAACGTAGAAAGTGTAAAACAGTAACAACACAGTCTCCCACCTTAAGCTTGAGGATGGCCTCCTGGCACATCTGGTCGCCCCTGGACTCCGGGACGTCTTCCACCCCAATGAGCTTCGCTTTGAAGGTCGTTCCTTTGCCTCGGAACCTATCTGCTGGGTCACTAGGGGGGGCAGCTCCTACGACAGGATATTCATGTTTATTCAGGTGAATGGAAATACATAAAGAGCATTATTACACACAGAAAATTCTTAACTTATCGTACGGTTACATAATGAAAATTATTGCACAGGCAATCGTTAGATTACCTCGTGTTCATTGTCGAGTTACCAGAGCTATCCGACAACTATCTAATAACGAGTTACCGTAGTATGTATATGATTGAGACGTTTCTTGAGTTTTGGTAAAACCCATCATTCCACTAGGTTCAGGCTTATTCGATAGCGATAATTAAATAATAAAAAGGTATAATGTTAAATGGTGGTGTATTAAAATCTCTGACAAGCTTTCTATTCGGATTTTGCTATTATTATTAAATAATATGCTGGTAGTTGGTAGGTTCAGTTTAGTTTTGTTCAGTTTATTTTTTTGCTCCTTCATTATAATAAAGAAGAATAGAACAATTATTTCAAGTTAAGAAGACATGATAAAACACCAAAATTACAGTAGTAGTTAAAACACGTCAGTGACTAGACACATTACAAATCAGGGAGGAAAATGACGTGGCCGTTAAACCTTACATTAATAAACATAAATTTAAACAGAACAACTTAACTAATTAAATTTAAAGTTATTTAAGCCTGAGTAAAAGTGTGCAAGCGTGACCCAGTACTAAGGGGGAAGACAGCTTTGGGATTGAGTGGAAAAAGAAAAAAACCTAAAATGAAATTCCACCAGTAGTTAAAAACAACCGTTTCAAAACACACTTGATAAGACATTAAATTAAATTTGGTGCCGGTTGTGGGTTAAAAACCTGCCACCTGCTTTTTAAAAAACATTATGGACACTTAAAGGATATTGATCCATTTAAAAGGAATTTCATGTGCTGAAAATAGCTCTGTTGGTGGGAATCTATATGTTATAGAAGCTTCTAGAGAAAATGGTTGGAATATTTTTCTGTTTTCTTGATTTCTATTATATACTATGTCTAAATGTATAACTTTACTGGTTAATACATTAAACTAAATTGAATCAATGTCAATTAACTCAACTTACCTCCAATGTGTGAAGATTTTTGTAACACATCATTCGCCTCGGTTACAGAGTTTTGCTGCTGTAATGAATTATTGGGTGGACTTGCCGTGTCGGCCATTTTATTTGATTTAAGTTAAATTATCACTATGACAGGATCTGCAAAGGAGTTGTAAATGGTGGCGGAAATAAAAAGGATTTTTCTTGATTCTAATGGTTTATTTTATGCCTTATGTTAAGATACTGTAAACCATTGTACGCCTAATCATTGGAATTTTATAACAAGAACTCTAACATTAATTAAAATTTTCTGCTTGGCTAACAGTATTACTGTTTATTATATTCTTTTGGACAGTGGATTCTGTGTAAGATGGTTAGAACATTATAAGAATAAAATAATCATGTTTATCCCCATGAATGGAAATATGCAAGGTGTGATATTGCACAAGTCAGATTAATTCTTGCCCATCGCCAGGTTACTGGAGAAATTGCTGTGTGTTATGTATAATTGAACAAGTTTGAGTTCAATCTATTAATCAACAGGTTTAAACGATGTCCGCCTCTTGTCCATGGACATAACGGACTAGCTGGCGATCAGTTTCCAACGTACAACCCCTCGGCTAAATGGCAACACACTAACCCAACAAGCTACTCAGTGAAACCATGACCATTGGTTCCCTGTATGTGAAACAATGGCAGGTATTGTGGCATACTCATGCTAGGTACAACATGTTCAATATTTATTAGAACTATATCCCCGTTTTGTTCGTTTTAATTGTATTTATTTTCACTACGCGTTTGGCCTATATTAGAAAAGAAACCAATACTACAATAAAAACTATAAAACTGTTAACTCCAAAGTATTTTTATACGAAAATCTCATATTTGTAGTTACTTTCGGCCACGGTGCTTTCCCTAATATCGAATAATTTGTATTTTTAGTTTTATGGGTTAATCCGACCGATTCGTTTATTACTTCCTATAATGAAAAATAGTCTTAGTAAAAGGCACATCATTGGAACGATTGTTGGCCGGTAAAAAACAATATTCACTAATATTTCAAATTTAACATTGGGAAAGCGAACAAATGAGAGTCGTTTTTGCATGTTTAAAATGAAGGTTTAATTAATTAAAATTTTTAAAAATTGAATGGCGTATAACTGTAAAGGTACTAATTAGGTCGTGATTTTGTATGGGTGTGTTTAGTTGCAGTCTGGAGATTAACCGTGAAACGGTGGATATTGGGTATGGAACTCACGCATAATTTGGTTCTTCTTAAAATACTTCTTAAAAATTCGATTTATGTTAAATTAAAATACTCAGCTGTATCATACACGGAAATAAATCCTTTAATACTGGAAGTTAAATGTGCCTTTTGGTCTCTAAATATCAAAAATTAAGAAAATCGACCGAAAAATTGCAGAAAACTGTCATATTTTTTAAAAATTTGGGCCTTTATGAATTTTTTCTCGGGCTATACACAATCAATTAAAGTAGCATGTATGTTAATACTTATTTAATTTTAGAATTTCTGATTTGATAATCTCATCTAAACGATATTGAAAAACACCCCGGTCAAGCGTTTGACTAAAAAACAATAAAATGGAATAAATTCAATATGTTCCTTTCTCCCAAAAGGATCCCATAACTTAACTGTTAAGTACCTAAAAAGGTTAACAAATGGTTAACCATGCGGGTTTTTATTTGGACGCATTCCCTTTGTCCAGCCTGGTCCAAGCTTTTAAACCAACCAGTATCCTTAGAGTCAACGCCATATAGTGCATCGTAGTTTTAAACGAGCCGCTGGGTCAATTAAAGTGTATCGGAAAGTTTACGTATCGAAACTCGCCCCGAGTTAGGCAATTTAGAATTTGTTCTGGGCTCATAACAAAACTGCCTCGACATTTTCCCTTCATTATACAGCGCGTATTTACTGACGTGTTTTAACTACTGTAGTTTTGCAGTTTCATCCTGTCTCCTTAAAAATAAACTAAACTAGAGAGTGTCAACCACGTGTTTAACCACCACTATTTGTAAAACACATGTTGTATACCCTATATTCATGCTACAGGGTCCCTAACCACAATTTGTATTTTATACACTGAGTATGTAGTTTTTGTTTCTGCAAGCATGAACGCATGGGTCCCATAGTTATCATACCAAACTTATATTCCATATTTAGGTAAATAAAGAATAAACGTCTTAAATTTATGAACATTTCACCAAAAATATTTTAAATTATAGCTTCTTTTCAAGCGCTGTATTCAAATAAAGCTAAATTCCCAAAACAGCCCGATTTCATGGTTTCGGGGAATTCTCCTGGGTTTCGTAGACAAGTTTCTGTTTTTATAAATGGTGGAACAATTCTTAAAGTTTTAATCTGATTTTTAGACTGCTTATTAGAGATTTCAGTGCGATATGGCATGTCTGTTACAATCATAATTCAGGAGCATAACTTCGTTTTCATGGAAATTAACCTAAGTAAATGTTTTCTTTTTTGAATTGGCACAGAGTGTCTAATGTTTTAAAATTTTACCGAATTTCAATAAAATTAGAGCAGCCGTTCAAGCGCTATGGCCACAAAATCTAATTTATTAAAAAAACGTTTTGAGGGAATTCCCCTATATTCATTACTCAAATTTTTGGTTTCTGCATACTTAGACCATGTTGTCTTACAAATGTCCAATTTTCATTGCGATTTCATTACTCCTTTTGGAAGATGTCAGGGCGACATGGAATCCTGGTAACAAACATGATTTGAGAACATATCCCATTTTTTGGGTATTTTCCTAGGTTATTTTATTATTTCTTTTAAATATTAAATCAGTGACTAATGCACTTACATTCCACCAAATCTGATTCAAATTGTAGCATCTGTTTAAGCGCTATGCCCAAAAAAGGCTATTTATATAGAAAAAAATACCGTTGTGGTTTTTAACGTCTAAGGGGAATTCCCCTAGACTCATCACCCGAAATTTCGGTTTCCGCATATCTAGACTATGTGCGCGAACAAATTTCAAAATTTTATTGCAATTCCATTACTTTTTCTAGTAGATCTCGGAGCCACATGCCATGCCTGTCACAATCATGATTTGAGAACAAAATCTTATTTTTTCGGGTATTTCCTTAGGTAATTTTTTCATTTCTCTTGAGTGTTATATCATTGGCTAATGTTTTTCTTACATTTTACCAAATCTAATTAAAATTGGAGTAGCCGTTTAAACGCCATGCGCAAAAAAAACTAAATTTTTAGAAAAAAATACCGTTTTGGTATTTAACCTCTCAGGGGAATTCCCCTGGATATATCACCCAAAATTTTGGTTTCTGCACATCTAGACCATGTGCGCTAACAAATGTCAAAGTTTTATTGCAATTCCATTAGCCCTTCTGGTAGATGTCGGAGCCACAAGCCATGACTGTCACCATCATGATTTGAGAACAAAATCGTATTTTTTAGGGTATTTCCCTAGGTAATTTTTTGATTTCTTTTAAAGTTTGTATTATTGGCTAATGTTCTTACAATTTACCAAATCTAATTAAAATTGGAGTAGCCGATCAATCGCTATGGCCAAAAAAGCTATTTTTTTAAAAAAAAGTACCGATTTGGTTTTTCACCTCTCAGGGCAATTCCCCAAATTAAATTACCCAAAATTTTGGCTTCTGCATATCTAGACTATGTGCACTAACAAATGTTAAAGTTTTATTGCGATTCCATAACCCCTTCTGGTAGATGTTGGAGCCACAACCCATGACTGTCAAGCCTTTGCCGAAAAAAAAAAAAAAAAAAAAAAAAAAAAAAAAAAAACCAATTTGTTGTCCCAATTTTCCAAATGGGACCCATAACTAAAAAAGATCTAGTCTACTGGATTAATTGCTTGTACTAAGCTACATGATACAAAAAAATTGTACCACAATGGTCTTCTCATGTTATACCGTCCACTGCGTTTAATAGTTTTGTTTTGTTTCAACAATGAAATTACGAAGCAGAACCCTTTTTAAAATTTGAAAACGGAAAAATGAAGGCAAAAAGTCGTTAAAACCCGTCTATAATCTAATCAATTATTTACTGTAGGTGTATTTAGATGTGGCTGTCAAACCTTATGTGTAAAAAATCAATAAATTTGAAATAATAAATGTTTATATCAAAATTATTATAACCTAGGTATAAACACGGTTGGAACATTTTTATTCAGCAATAAATAAGTTGAATTCTCTATACATTTCCCTCAAATTTTTTAAAGTTTGTACATGTTTTATGACCGCGCACAACCCACGGTTTAATTCCTTTCATATTCTAACGACTTTTTTTTAATAGTTTCCTGTTTTCGTATAAATTAATAAAATGTATTTTACCTATATTTCTTTATTATGTAAGCAACATAAAAGTAAGTTAAATAAATTTATATCTAACCGTGTGTTGTATGTGATTGTATTGATTCTGCTACGTCCCTTCACGTAAAGGACTTTGTTCTTGCCTTTAAATTTCGCAATGCAGCCCGTTGCGCAAACAAGCAGTCTGTGTGACATTACGCGGCACCTCAACTGTACGAAGTTTAGCGGAATAGTTAGCGCTACCGATTCATAAACAAGATATGATACATAAAATATTTTCCTTTTTACAATTAGGCCGCCGAAACAACTCGTAATGTAAATGTTTCGTGGTCTGGCTTTAACCAGAGTAACAAAATCAAGTGGTAAGCGACGTTTTTAACGATTTTCGTTTAATGTATTTTGTCCCGTTTCTTGGTTATATTTGCACATTTTCAACGTAGACACAAATGAAACTAAACTAGGTTTTCCTTTTAATAGGTACCTTTTCACAACAAGTACGTTCAAAACTTGCAGTAATTCTAAAGCTGTTCTAACAAATTTACCTTAATCTTATGCCCTCTCTATTCTCGACTCTCATTATATATATAATAAGTTTAAATGAACGAAATCCCCATGACTTATAATCTGAAATAAAATCTGGCCTCCTTTTAACTATACATAAATGAAACCAATCGGTCCTGCGCAAAGCAGTTATTAAATCAGTTAAACATTAATTCTATAAAAGCAAACGTTGCCGCAAACAAATTGTTGTAAACCATTCGGCGCGATGGCATATCCCGTACCATCTCGGATGCACGCGGTAACAATACATCACCGATTAAGTGAATCGACCTGTATGGGATGCAGCTTGGCAAAAGTTGTGGTCATCGACGGATAACTTGCTCAACATCATTTATTTTAAGGAAATTTAACGCTTATTCGACCGAGTTTCGTAATTCCGTTTTCTTCTATTTTTTCTATAGGCAAAGCACTTAACGGATATTGCCTGAACTTAGTAAAACGATGGGTTCTATTAAATTTAAGAATGTCTGCATTAATCATAACACACTTTAATAGCTCCGGTAACCTGGCGGTGGGTGCGGGGTGATCCAATGATTGCCTGTGTGTTAACCCCCTTGGTTTTCCGATGCACTAAACATTAATATCTTCCTACCATTATAATAATGGTGTATCGTCTTACCATTACCGACGGGACAAAAACAAATACTAAAATGAAAATTTTAGAAAGTTTCTATAAAGTACAGTTTTGTTTAGTGAACCGTTCGTCTAGTTTTTTTTAGTGAAACGTTGTTCGTTTTTATTGCTTCTTGAGCCGGTCGCACTATACAATTAAGTTTAACGATCACCGATCCTGGCTTCAAACCATCGAACACTGGATTGTGAACGACTTGATCATACCGTTTAATATGTGTTTAGTGATAAGCCTATATGTCTTTGACATCCATATATAAGCTCATAAGAATTTGCCTTTTAACCGGTGAAGTTTTCAACTTATGATCTGGTAGTCACTGATGCCGTTTTTATGTGGTAATTTGTATTTGAATCGTTGCCGTTACACAGTTGGCCATTTTTCGTTCCTAAATATTATTTACCTGCCTTAGTTTCGAGTACACAGCCTGTCACTAAGAGCGTGTTCATATGGTAAGAGGTATATGAATCGATCGTAAGGTATATGAATCGGTCTGGTCCACGCTTTCGCGCCACACCATCTCCAAAAGCCGGCTCCCCCTCAGTACTGGTCGCGCTTTACCGCACACTCTTCTTTGGGGCTTACTATATCGTTTGGTTTTAATTAAATTTTGTTTGCACATTATTGTTCTTTCGCCTAGGTTTGGCTTCCGCGTCCGCTATATTTATTAATTTATATCTTTTTTTTCAATGACGTGTTTTAACGACTGTTCGTTTTGCCGTCTTTTCCTGTTCCCGTGTCGTTATTTTATTCGCTTGCCATTTTTAAATACTGGGGCAAAAAATGAATAAACCAAACTAAACGTTTAACCACACGACCGTACAATAACGTACTGGCCATTCATGTGGCGTCCCAGCCCACTACATACATACCCACTATCAAACATAACTGTATTTAACTACGAATAGGATATAAACTAATAATTACATTAAAACTAAAGAGTAACAACGCCGTGTTAACCACCACAGTTTGAAAACACTTGTTGTGTGCAATATGTTTAATCAAATAGAAATGTTCGTGTCCTTGATTTCCTATTCAAAATAACAGATAGTACATATCACTGTATTCCATATACATTTATATATAGTGGATGTCGTTTGTTTCTGTTTTATAGAAGCTGTATATTGCTGCAGGTTAACACAGTTAGCGCAGTTGGTTATGCTTACACTGGATTTTGGATGATGAACCTTCGATTGATCTAACCAGCTGGATTACGTGGAAAACACAAATAACCGACTTGTGACGACAATGCAGTGACACAGTTATTGTTTTAATTCCATTTGTTGTTTTTGTTAAGTTTATTTTATACATCTGCGATTTTCCATTGTATATTTGAATAAATGGTTCTTTTAAGTCGCGAGATACCGGCGATCAAATATACTGTAAACTAAGATGCTTGTTTGCTTGTTAATGTCTGCCGGGAATTCCCCTGTAGTGATTTGATGTATTTTTTCGCTGCGTTTCCAACCCATATTAGTAACCAACAAAGTTTTAACAGATTACACTTTCCTTTTTTTATTTATGCGTTAAAATAGACTGATTATCAGTTTGTGTGTTGTTCAGTTTCCAAATGATTTTAGCTTCTTCATACACGTGACAGTAATGTCTAATGTAAATGTTCAGTATATGTTGAAGATGTCAAGGTGTAAATTTTGTTGATTTGGGTACAATTCCGTTTATAGTATTGTATTTCATTTCTGCTTTTAAGTAACCAGGTATCACCAAAAAAAGCTTATTTTTTCTTACATTTTTTGTTATGAAGAGAAATCTCCATGATGTTTCTGTAAAATATTTAATGCAAATGAATATAAAAAAACTATTCAGAATATTGAAAATTTTCAACATGATTAAATCATTCCTTCCTTGCCGAGCAGATGACAACCGGACATGTCTGCTGTCACGAGCATTATGTAAGAAAAAATAAAAAAGAGACTGAAATTAATAAATGCCCCGTTCTATTTCACGGGTTCCCCCAAAAAACAATGTAAGTCCGTTCATATTCTCTGCCGTGCATAAGTCTTTTATATTCTTGGCCACGGGAGGGCGTTTTTACGGAAAGTTACTTCGAATTCCGGGGGTCGGGGTGTTGACATTATGTTTTGCAGGTTTAGGCTACGCCTGGACGAAAAAGTGCGTGTGTTTTTTTAAATAAAAAACTAACAGTTGGCCTAAAAGGTGTCGCCCGTAACTTAATATTCTTAACCATGAGGTAACTTGACTGTTTCTGCAAATGAACTAATTTTTCGAATTTCTACGTTTCAAGTTTTCACCAAATTAGTTGTTATAACCGCATTTTTATTTAAATTGAAAAATATTTTACTGAATTATCCATCTATTGTTATACTAAGTTTCCACAACATGATAAAAGGGGCCGCACACAATAACGAACCACCTTTCTTTACCACTGGATAAATTGTTAAATTATAATAAGGCATGTTTATTCAGTTTATTCGGGATAAACTGCGGATGTTACAACACATGTAATCTTCAGGTTACCTTGTGCACATAGTCGGGTTAATATATCGTATAGTGTATATGATTACTGCACCTTTTGACTGACTGTAGGTGGTACCATATCGAATAAACGGGCAAACTTTTATACCAGTATAACGTTGGAATTGATCCATATTTCATCGCCCTCCAGTCCGTGCGTGTGGAAATAAAATCACGGCGATTTCCGCCCAATAAGAAGACGTTAACACATTATCCATTGTGATGTAACAGCAGAACGATGATATAAGCTCGCGCACCTGCTCGATAAATTATTAAGTGTCCGAATGTCGAGCAGGTGTGTCTCGATTGTCAACAGCGCCATCTTCGTTTGTGGGTAAACGATGCGCGAAGTATCAACTTGATAAGAATATCTCCGCCATATTTGTCGCAGGAACTTATATTGTTGGGGATGATACATATAGCAACATGGACATAGTTGTAACATAATTAGTATAAGAGTAATCCTTAACCATTTTGTGTTTATTACATGAACAATGTATATTTGGAATCACCTTTAAACATATTTTTTGCTGTGATATTTAATGTGCGTTAAGGGAATACAAGGAAATGGTTATAATGTGTAAGAATTAGAGCTGCCTCCCGCAATAGTACCGTTGTGCCTGTATGAATTGTACAAGTAAAGTAACATGAACCGCCAAAATGCCCTTACCCGCCAATTTATAGAGGTAGAATAAGATTGTAAAATCTTATAATATTGTTTTTTTATAATTTATTTTTAAATTGCAATAAAAACGTTTGTAAGTAATGTAACGTGAATTGTGGAATTCCGTCGAAGTTACTTTACATTTCTACAAAACCGTTAAACAATTTGCAAGTTGTATAATCGTTCTGTGCTTAGCGGGCCACCTATGAAGTCGGTCGCAGCTCGGATCGTGGTTCACCGGTTCCCGCATTGAACATAAATACAGGGAGAACCATTAGAAGGAGGCTCGTAACCGGATACCTGGTTGGGCAATTGGCGATGCGGCAGAGCGTAATGCGTTTACCCCACAACGTGATATGCTAAACATGCGGCACCGGGCAACCATTACCGATGAGTCGATTATTACCTCGGAGCTGGGAAGCGCAAAGTGAACACAACATTAACGAAATCGGAACAAACAACAAATACAAATCGTTTCTCCAGCCGATACGTGCAGACCCGTTTAATGGATTTAAAGCAAAAAATGATAACTTTTGTTTATTTTACTAAACAATTACAAAAATATAATGCATTAGAACAGCAATAAAATTAATCCTCCTTGAAACTTTGGTTAATAAATTTGATTATTTAAGTGGTTGCTTTGCCTAACAGCGACACCCAGTGGTACGAATAATGAACACCTGGCTATTTTATTGACCAAGTAAGAAAGAGTTATCACAAAAACACATTGCATCAAATACTCCGAACTTTAAAACAAAAATAAACTAAAAATCAAGTATTAGAAAGAAAACAAGAAATTTATTCGTTTCGGATTTTTCGTGGTCGTCCCTTTGGTTTCGTTGGGGCCTCTTTCCCACCTCCTTGTAATACCTGCGAATAAAATACCCGTTACCGCCATTTTTAGAAATAACCCATTAATTTTCAACAACGATCCAAGTACTCTCTCCTACAATTGAAAGGGAGAAAGACTAAGAAGGTTAAAACAAAAGTTAATTTTATTGAAACGACATATCGTTTGTATTAGGATCAAATTAATTATCTGCCCACAAACTACAACAGCTGCAACACTATTTATAATATTAAGCTTAATATTTAAGTTAAGTGTGATATCACTAATAGAGTCTTTTGATAATTATCTTGTCGATAGAAACAACAGATTTACGTATAAAAAAATAATAAAAACTCCTCTTATTTTATGCTATTTCTATACCTGTTTCTTCCACTTCATACGTCGGTTCTGGTACCAAGTTTTGACCTGAAGTTGACTGAGGCCCAACAACTCGGCTAACTCCACACGATCTGGGGTTGATAAGTATTGCTGTCGTTCGAATCTCTTCTCGAGTCCCATCATCTGAAACGTTCGATCAATTAATATTCACATCCGCATCGTGAGATTTTTGTTCAAAATTTGAAGGAACAATAGTTTCCATGGAAAAAAGGGAATGTTAATAGTCACAATTTCACTCATCAAGTGGTAAAGGTGATTATGTCTATAGGCTTGATATGATAGTTATTCAAGTTTATACCCGTAATTAGGAAAACGCAAGGGGCGCTACCACACAGCCAATCGTCAGATTACTTCGTACGCACCGTCGGGTTTACCAGAGCTATTGCAATTTGTTGAGCATGATTCAGACGTTCATTTAATTTGGTAAAAAAATCACTTCACTAGATTCAGGAAATATCCGTTTAGTGCCTTGCCTAGGAACATAACCTATTAGCTAGCGAGAAGTTTCGAATCTGAAAATCATCAACCGAAAGGCATTGTACTAACCCACCACGCTATTCGGTCGGAAAATAGATGGAAACCTATATTCAACCCATTTCCAATATTTCCATTATTACAGGTGTGGTTGCTAGTGGTTTGCTAGTTTGTGTCTAAACAGAACTTTTACCTATCGGTGAAGTTTTCAGGTATTAATGAAAATTAATGGGTTAATCAGAAATCGAATTAGCGTCTTTGACGTGTGTAACAATAACTCAAATGCCCGGCTATGGACATTTGGTGATTTGTTGTTTTGCTTTGTTTAACCCGCCCCCGAGTAAGCTATTCTGACATAATATTAACCTGGAGTTCGGTGAAAACAGTCCTGCTTCTGCGGCATTTCTTCGCCTTTCCTAGAGCACCGGAGGTGGTGGGGTCTGAGTTCGAATCCCCACCCAGTCTTGAACGAAGGTAAGCCGGGAGGGGAAAGGACTTCTGTGGCTGTGGTTGGTCTCTGTTCGATGCAGGCGACGTTGTGTGTGGAGAGCCTGGTGCGTTGTATGACACCAACTCACAAGAGGAGGAATCAGATAGCGGCGTCATCCGTGAATCGTATTTCGATACCTCATCATCATCAACCGTTGAATTAATATTTTGGTCGCGACCTTGGTAAGTTGTGTCAACACTGCGATGTTTGGGGGGTGTAGTATTATTGTGGCGCGATATCATGTCGGTATCGTTGGAGAATATCGGGAATGGTGGGTTCGGGCTGCAAATTGCTCCAGCTCGAATATTGTAGGCGTAACTCAGATCCAATAGTGGGTGTGTTGGATTAAACGGATTCCGAAGCCACGCGTCCGACTTTGCGCTTGGGATGAATGCGTTTGCCCATAAATCATATACGTAATCGTAGGAGTAATTATCTAATCGTGGGTCAGGGCTCGATAAAAGGCCGCTAGCTTCGGGACAATGGAAGGATTCGGATGATGAACGTCTCTGTTGGTCGCGAATGTCTGGTTGTGACCCAGCACGAGTAATCCAATGTGGACTCAAGGAGGGTTCGATCTTCGGCGAATCCAAGTTTAAATTCTTATGTTGTGGACTGGACGGTTCGTCCTGCTGAGATTTCGAAGATGATCGAGGTTTGGCGTGTAGTCTCGTGTCGACTTGGTTGGTTGGAGTTTTGTCCTTTTTAATATCGTAATCGGAGCTACTTTTGTTGGGGTGATTGTCACCGTAATACAAACCACTGTTGCGGGAAGTATCTTCTGTTTTATTGCATGTCTGTGGTGACGTCATGGGACATCTGGAAGAATTGTCGTCGCTCGTTTCTTCAGTTAAGTTCACCCCGAGGATATCTCGGATGAAAAACGAAGTCTTCTTCACGCTTGGAGTTCGACTTGCAAAATCCGACTTCGAAAGATGTCCGACCCCACCGTTTATAGTAACCAACATATTTGCTATCTTAATCTTCGACTTATTGGGTTATAAAAGAAATTAAATAAAGTTGCATCATATAATGCATTAAAACGAGAAAAGCACTTTTATGTAGCTAGTTAATGAATACTTTATAATACTTATCACATCTGCTGCTCTAAATTTATCCTATAAATAATATAATTACCAAACAGTCAAAAACCCAAAATTACCGTCGCTATCTGCTAATGGGCACATATGGTTAACTGCAACAACCACTAACCTTTCCTCGCGCTTTTACGCCCTTTTTTCTTGCGTCGCAAAACTATCGGCAAAAGTTTTTACAAAAAATGGAAGAGTTAAATCTTTAGCGATAAACGTTTGAAATCAATTTTGCTTTTCTAACTGTATAGAAGCTCATAACATATCTAAGCGACTTCATGTATTAATAAAAATACTTTATTTGTTACGGACCAGCTGCCGGTTGCTTATATAGTATGCTTGAAATACGAAGTAATAGCTGATATAAAATCTCAACGGTGTATATCAAAACACATGAAGAAAGGCTGATATTTACATTTCTCAATCCGCTAACTGATGGCTT
>CH001338.1:107283-118859 GCA_000149265.1 Ciona savignyi | reverse complement strand
AATAACTGCGCAAAAACTGGTTACGCCACAACCCATACCACCCAAGTCCAAACCGATGAAAAGGACTTGCAAAATCCGACTTCGAAAGATGTCCGACCCCACCGTTTATAGTAACCAACATATTTGCTATCTTAATCTTCGACTTATTGGGTTATAAAAGAAATTAAATAAAGTTGCATCATATAATGCATTAAAACGAGAAAAGCACTTTTATGTAGCTAGTTAATGAATACTTTATAATACTTATCACATCTGCTGCTCTAAATTTATCCTATAAATAATATAATTACCAAACAGTCAAAAACCCAAAATTACCGTCGCTATCTGCTAATGGGCACATATGGTTAACTGCAACAACCACTAACCTTTCCTCGCGCTTTTACGCCCTTTTTTCTTGCGTCGCAAAACTATCGGCAAAAGTTTTTACAAAAAATGGAAGAGTTAAATCTTTAGCGATAAACGTTTGAAATCAATTTTGCTTTTCTAACTGTATAGAAGCTCATAACATATCTAAGCGACTTCATGTATTAATAAAAATACTTTATTTGTTACGGACCAGCTGCCGGTTGCTTATATAGTATGCTTGAAATACGAAGTAATAGCTGATATAAAATCTCAACGGTGTATATCAAAACACATGAAGAAAGGCTGATATTTACATTTCTCAATCCGCTAACTGATGGCTTCCTCGCTATACGTGCCCGGATGAAACAGGATTTTCATGTTTTGTGCTTGTGGGTGGCGGGGAACATATCACCTGCCATTTTATGCTTTGTCGGAAACGTTTCAAATTATATGAACGAACTGCCTTGGCTATATGCGGATATTCAAATGGGCCTTTTAAAGAAATGTTTGGTAGTTTTTGTGTCTATGAGATTCATATTTGTATTACACGTGAACAAAAACCAAGCAAAACCATTTGTTAAAATTAAATTCTTTCTGAAAAAGGTATATGAATGTTGAGGCAAGCAATAATGTGTATGAGTATTCTGAATGTAATGAATCAACACCATCTAGTTGGCTTTACGCTTTTAAATTAAACCAAAATCAAGCAAAAAATCTGTAATGCGAGGCATCTATCACTATTTGTTATTGCGTGAACTTGTAAAGTGGGATAACACAGCAATGTATATTTTGATCGGCAATACGGTAACCAAACTTCTGTGAGTTTCGTGTCGGACATTAAGTACAATCGGGAAGTTTTAAGCAAACGTTCATTTTGTTCTAGAAAACCAAACTCATGCATAGTCTTAGCTCAAAAATAATTAACTATGTTTTTGCCAAGGCCGAAAAAATAATGCTTAATGTTTTATCATGAAAATTTATAATGGAGTAATCGAAGAAGGTTAAGCCGACTCTTCTATAAATACCCTTCCGTACTTCAATGGCAATGGCGACAAGCAAACGCAGTGTTTATGGATATGGCTAATTGGTTATGAGTCGAAAGTCGTTTACGAATAATGTGTGTATCTAAATCGGGCTCGATCCCCAGGTTCGTACGCGTCTGTTGGAACACATCGCTGCTCTGGGTGAGGGAAGTCACCCATGGTAGCAGGGGCGGCACGATGGGGAGCCACGCAAGTGTTTGGCGACGGTTTCAAAGCGTGAAATGTTGGCGATTCGAAACAGTGGACCACATGCGTAGATGAGTGACTTTCAACCGACCTCATAAATGCTGGATAAATAACAGGAAACGAACTTTCGACTTCATTTGATCCCTTAAAGCTTTTAAATGTTTTTTTGCTCGGTAATCATACTGTTATTTCCCTGGCGTTTAGTTCCAAATGAATTTTCCAAGTCCATCAGTAGCATATCTTTCAGATGATTATTCCTTTATCAATTGTGTGCAGAGTAATCTGTATCGAATCAATTTAACACCGCCGTTTTCCGGGGTCACGGACCATTAGCCAAATAGCTGTGATACGAGCGTGTTGGTACGGCGAGGGTAAAATGTCACTCACTGTTACAAGTGTGGTTCCCATAACGCAACCTAATACATGTTGTCCACTCGAGCCATGGCACCTTGCGACCCGATCATAAGCACAGCCTGAAATATTACCCATCACAATTTAGCATTTCAACCCCTCGTTAGGAGCCACCCACGTTGGGAACTGTCGTCACAGACACCTTGGTGTAGCGTAAACCCAGAGCTAAGCGGATTCGCGGTAACGCGATAATCGAAACCACTTAATCCGAGATTAAATTCAACTTTACAAAATCATATATTTCCACAGAAAAGGGTGATTAATTCCACAATAAATAACGTCATTTGGCATTTGTATTATTTTAAAATTATTGCGATTATGTTCGAAATACACTGGAAAGAAGACAGTAAAGTCTCAGTTATAGGTTTTAAGTCACATAGGAAACGTTGGGAATAAACGTGGTGTTATGTAATACGATTTCGAAGTGCGGTCAGCACCGGGTAACGAAACCCGATAAAAGCTTTCCCGTTTACAGGGCCACACACGGCGAGCAACTTAGTTGAATAGGCGGCGATGTGTAGCGGCTGGAATAAGTGTTGACAGATTATTGTATTGTTGGATTTGGTTTAGTGGGAACTGACAATATCAATTTAAATGATCATGTGTGTCATTAAAAAGCGATGAATGAAGATTGTATGGTGGTTTAATAAGATTATTGACTTTTAATATAAGTGATGTGACCTAAGAATCGTTTTCCGGTCCAAAGTAGTTTGTTTTGATAATTTATCTTCACGCGTTAACAGCATAAAAAATAAAGAATTGGCGTCCTCATGCGGATGAAGCAGTAGATTTTGCCTTTCCGTTAGGTGGCGGTCTGGTTTAGAATATATCGAAAAAAAGGGGTCGATTGGAGCACGGGCGTGTGACCGAATGATTAGCCAACTGTATAGAAATGGTTTTAGGGACGATTTCATTGTGTATTCGAACCATCACCCAATAAAAATATTTGGGGCCTAATAAAAAGCGGCCGAATGGCAACCCGTATAACAGAGACACTTACAAATGGGTCTCTTGCAACGATATCCCACTAAAAATGTGACGCCGGTAAACGGGGTCGGGCTGATTTGGTAATTTAACAGGTTTCTAAATAACTCGAATGTGCGGTAGTGTGACTTATTGTATTACGTGACCGATAAATGTATACCTATTTCTTTATACAAGTATCATAGGTTCGAAACTTAGCTTGGTAAAATTATATACACTTTTTTCCAATTTATATAGAAGTTTCTGCTGACCATTTTTTATTATGGAAACAAAAGTAAACTAAACTAGTTAGGCCAACACTGTCCTGGTAGTAGATTTATTGGTTTGCTACCGATGTTCAAATTTGTACGCGTCAACTACGTACGTATAACCGTCATAACGTTATGGTAACCGTACGGTTACTTCTGGAGAAAGAACTAATATATTAATGTTTGTGTAGTTTTCAAGTTTACTGTGTCTGGACCAGCAGTTAAACAGTTTTGAGCCACTTATAATATATAACCTCCACTTATAATGTGGCCGATTGGTTACAGCGGTCGAAATCATGTAAATCGATTTAGTCAGCCCGAATGAAAATTTTTATCCGAAAGGTGGCAGAATCGCTAGTCGTTCAGTGGTTAGTCGATTATGTCTTTGGACAATGGTACGGTCGTGTGGCCGAATCGACCGATGCATATACCGTCTCTAATGAAGAACGGTCCTAGTGCCGACCTCAACATAGTTTCGAAAGTTCTTTGGACAAGGCATTTGGCAAACGTTTCCTCAACTCGTCAAATTAATGGGTTCTACTCGGCGGGCACGAGGTGGTCTGAAAATTACCCGTGTGTTAACCCCGTTGGTTTTCCCATTTACGGGAATAAACACGAATATACCATCCCGGTAATACTTTAATCCAGGTTGGCATTTAAAAACCGCGCACTCGCAGGCGTATTCTCCTCCATAACCAGTCTGTGCTTACAACACCTGGCATTCGACGGAGGTAGGTTTGTATCACGTGGTATGATAAATATATAGTTTCTATCCGGATTAATTTAATGAAATTAATCAAAATATGTTCATTGTTGTGTTTACATTGGTTTGCCTCTATATTCGTACCTTGAATATGTTAACTACAATGTGGTTATATCTGTTTTTATCGTATTTCTTGCTCAGGAATGCACAAAATAATGGAAAATAGTAGCCAAGCTAGCGCATAAGAAATATATGCTAAGGTATATCGTGTTCATTTTTTAATTGTGTCGGCTTAGGATTGTCGGAAAATTATTTTTTGTTAAATATATGTTTTCAACTGTTTTTTTACTCGGTTAAGGTTTGAACGCTTTAATAAGCTTATCTCTTGGACGGTCTTTGCATAGTTCGTGTGACTGTGCAAGCTAAAGTACTTATTTTGTTGGTTTTAGCCGTATGAAATGTCAAAACTCTCCTTAAATGAACCGCTATTGAGGGTACAAAATATTGATTGTAAGCATGAAGTAAAGTTAGTTTTCTGCGGGATACAATATTCAATAGCTAGAAGTACGCATTTATATTCACATATTTACACGGAAATGACATTACAAATAAAGCACACTTATTAACTATCCGTGGCCTATTAAGTTTGCAATTCTTAGTTTCAGTTAAATCGTTAAATAAGTATAACTAACAATCAGTCTAAAATTAATAATAAAAAGAATAAACTAACCATTGAAATAAATAAAAAGGATTAACTAAGAGTTAAATTATATTTTACAAACTAACTGCAATGCAAATATTTACTTTTGATTGTTTTTAAATAAATCAAAATAAAAGACGAACACTTTTGAGCTTATTTCAACATCTAACATTGAAAGTTGGTATATGTATCGGTCGCTTTAACCATTCGGCCACACGACCGTACCATTCACAGGAAAAACCTTATATTAATTATTTAATTTAACGAGAGACGTGTTTTTTTGATTGTTGTTTTGCCGTTTTTTATGTTATCTATTCTTTTAGAAAGTCGTTGTCGTGTTATCTTTGAGAAAATGACAATAAAAATAAAAAATAATAATCCTAAATAACACAAGTGGTGTATTTTACATTTAAATTGTACCATTTTTAAATCTTGATCTTGGTCTAACGACGGTGGTATAGGTTTGGGCACTAACAAAAATGTTTAAATATTTTAAATATCCTAGTTCGTCATAATGTCGTCGCTTCCATCTACTCTCTCGTATTTTCATTCTCTCCCATAGTCAGAGATTTTGCGAAAAAGGCAATGACGTCATCCGAAATTGAGATGCGCTGTTTTGCGTCAACTTCGAAGCTTTTCCCCACAATGCTGTTTATGAGCTTGTTCTAATAATAGAAGATCTCAAGTATTAGTTGCGAGCAATCAGAACCGAAGAGGTCGTTTCGATAAGTGTTGATCTGCAGGTGTATGTAGCAGAGCTACGACTTTTTGTTGTTGGGCAGATAACTGGCGGAAACTTTATGAGGAATGTTTGGATCTGATTGAAGTTGTAAAATCATTGCCATCGTCCATGTAAACGCTGAGACGAACTCAGATCTCAGTTTATGATGTATTCACGTTTAAGTGATAGTTGGAACAGCACTCCGTCGGTCGTTTCCATGAACTATGAAAATGCAGGCGAGCATACCACACAGAGATACTTTGCAGCGCAAGAGTTCGCGCAACCGAATTGGCACAGGAGCAACATTAGTGTCAATTCACCCCAATACGCCGAGCAATATCCAGGTTTCAACAGCTACGCATACAACGCCCAGTCATACAGCCAGATGTACCCTCCACCGGCTCAAATGAAAGCAGAACCGGCCTTATACATGTTACCAACTACTGATATGCAGCAAACTAAAAACGCCCGAATTTGCAACGAGCAAGTGAACTCTCCAGGTAGAAGTTACAGCGATGCAACGCATTATCATCAAGATGTGCATCAGCGCAATGCGACTGACCACAATTCAGGATATGAAAATTACGCAGTCAACCGGAATGTCACCGGCAATGGCCAATGGACGAGACACTTCGATTACCCACGCGAACAGCCAAAGGAGATTGAATTAAGAAACGCAAGACAATCAATAATATTCCTTGTGGACGAGGAAGTCCGATCATTACGAAGCGAAATGGTAAGAATTTTATCTTAAATATATCTAAGTTTCCACTAAATTAATTATCGATTACTCGATTACATTGCAAGAGTCGCGTCGTCTGAACGACAATTGACTGAAAATAAAAACTTGGAAATACAGATCTAACAATAAATTGTTTTAAAATAACAAAAAATGTAAAATCAAACCCAATCATTATTAACCACGACCGCCTATAAGGTGATAGGTGTGTTGTGCCCAGGAATGTACCGGTTGTGTTGGGGTTGAAGTTAATTGACTTAACTAGGACTTTACCATTGAACTAATTGGCCGAAGAAGCCATAATCACCTATTAAACCCAATTAAGCTATACCTACCATAACACACATACCTTAGAAGTATGATAAGATTTCCTTTTTATCAAAAATGCCCAAAGGTGTTTGATAAACGAACATGGTAAAACACTTCACGCACGGAAAGGAATCATCAATTTAAAACAGCCAACTATATGGAAAATATTAGCTTAAAGATACGGAATTTGCTAAAATTATAACTGAAGTCATTTGGTAATGTTAACACTTTAAAGTGTGTGATTTGAGTTATAAGGCCCTTGTGTCGTCACAGCTGCGTTGATGCGTAACAATTCGTTTGAACACCGATGTGCCTCGAATTCGGGTCACTTCATTTTCGACCTTTTCTGTTTCGGGTTTTCCTTCCAGTATCCGGTACATAATACAATACTTAGTAATGTTCACCGATTTAGCGAAATGTAATCGCTCATAACCATGTTTTTCGCCAAATTAATTACATTTTGTCCTTTATTAGTAAGCATTAAATGTGATTACCACAGGGTATACATGCATGCGTTTAATCAAACCGTTTTTATTAGAATTGTATTAAAGTATTCATTTCGTTGGCTTTTTAAAAGAATCCATTATGTCTCTATTATATCGCGACTTTCTCGCAGTTCGAACGAGATTAAATAATTCATCAACACTTCACGCTGTATGACACGGTGGTAGACCTCGTAGGGCCTTGAGGCATTCTTACTTGGATTGCCAAGAACTTCTAAGCCGATTTGTTATTGGCGATTCTCTTTGATTCGATATCAAATATCGGTCTCGTGTTTTAGCCAGAAGCTTCGCCAGCAATTAGTTTCCGACTTAAAATCAATATTTCCTTACTTTTCACTTTCGATTTTGATCAACAACCATAAATATTCAATTTTGCACTAAATTCTTGGTGGTTAAAAAGTTTAAAACATCGCTGTTTTAGCTCATAACATTGGATCTACCTAGGGAAATAGCGAAAGAAACGCTATTGTTTACAAAACAATGCTTGTTGAAATATGAGTAGTTAATTGCGATGACGTAATCATGTCAATTTGTTCACTAACTATCCGAAGTGGCGCCGAAGCGAGTTTTAAATCTATTAATTACGAGTTTTAACTCGAAAATCGGATCTCAGGTAACTTGATGATCACTAACACGCGCCATCATTCCATAAACAATATAATCGGGTTTGTAGGACTAACGATGTCAAATGTAACTTTCCAATTTCTGTTTTGCACACGCTATGTGGTATGGCAGTATGACTAGAGTGTTCGGTATGACAATCATCCATTAGAAACGCAATTGACGACTATGACGAACTCTTGGTCGCATTTTTACATTGAAATAGTTTCTATTGTGTTTCAAACATTTCTTCTGGAGCGGTTTGCGCGGTTTCCTGTGCCATTCCTAGTCCGGGTTGCGCTCAAATCGTTAAATTGTTCTTTATCCATGTTTGACAAACTGCACTCGTCCGTAAAGGGCAAGCCATCCGGTTAGATTAATTCGCATTAATCCTAGTCTTATGATAATACAGCACGATAGAGCCACAAATATGTAATAATGTCGTATTTGCACTGGCCGAAGTGTAATTATCAGCATGTCACGTAGTTTTCGACTTGAGCCCTCCAATTAAATTAAGCAACATCAGCTTTATCTGGGCTCTAATCAAATCTGACGTGGTTCGTTTGGGATATTAATAATATATTAATATATATGCTTGGCTGTTTGGTATAAAAAGGTATATGGCCGCCAACGTCGATTTGTTGAAGCTATAGATTAATGACTTGACTTGTTAATGTGCTAGTTGACTTGACTTGGAAATGTTGCTAGTTAAATTGACTTGGAAATGTTGCTAGTTAAATTGACTTAGAAATGTTGTTAGTTGATTTGACTTGGAAATGTGGAAGTTAACTTGACTTGGAAATGGTGTTAGTTGATTTGACTTGGAAATGTGGAAGTTAACTTGACTTGGAAATGGTGTTAGTTGACTTGACTTGGAAATGTTGTTAGTTGACTTGACTTGGAAATGTTGCTAGTTGACTTGACTTGGAAATGTTGCTAGTTGACTTGACTTGGAAATGTTGCTAGTTGACTTGACTTGGAAAATTGGCAAGTTGACCTGACTTGAAAATGTCATTCGATTTGAATACATATATCAAATCTTGAGAGGACCCCCTTAGCGGTCGTTGGTCCGAGTGGGTAAAGGGACCGAACAAGTAACGATTTCTACCTAAAACTGATTAGTAACCGGTCTATCATGGGATCGAAATTTAGCCTGCGGGTGGACAAAGTCCACTATCCCAATAATGTGTGTGCGGTTACATAACCCGTATAGTTTTGATTCAGTAAAATCGAATGGTTGGTTCTAATTGTAATAACATTGCAATGCAATCGTCATAATGGTCATTGTCACGATTTCAGCGCAACAAAGTAGGAAGCATCCATTAATCATGACTATGTATTTCCTGGTGGGTGGGAAGCCAGCTTTTAACCACGAGTATCGTAATACACGTCGTAGCCCCGTTCGAGTTACCGGAGCCATTTCATTGTGTGGGTGGTTGATTCACTTCATTTATACATGCGGTTTGTGTGGTGGGGCTGTGTGTCCAAAACAATTTTCGCCGTTAATTGATTTGAACCGCACAGGTCGAACTGCGTGAAAAAGCTCTGAACATGAAGAAAGAAATGCAGGGAATGTTTCACGAATTATACAAAGTGACGAACATGATTAGTGAACGGGTCTCCAGAGACACAACCCAGTCGAGTGCCAACCCCACCACTGATGGCGCCCTTCAGTGAGTTGATTCAGCTACTTTAGCAGATTCTTGTTTATGTCTGTGGGTGGGAAAACTTATCGGGGATTATTACACGGGCAATCGTCAGATTATCTCATAGTTGTACAGTCGTGTGGCAGATTGCTAAACACGACCGATACATATATCATATACGACCCCCTGGTCTGGCAAAAACAGAATATCCCGCGGTCGCAGTGGAGGGTACCGGAGCTTCCACTAGGTTCGCACAATCGATTAAGTGGCTCCCATTAGGACATAACCGACTCGCTAGAGACCAGTTTCGATCCTCCAACCCTCCATCTGCAAGAACATTCGCCAAAGATGTAGAAAGTGGGGAAAAACGACAGTCGTTATAACACGTCATGTAGCATTGCCTAGCAGAACAGAATAAACTGATTTAAGGTTTAAAACTATGTTTGCTTATCATCTCAACAGATGCAGCATAATTGACGGGGACAATCAGGAAAACAACATTCCGTTCCATCATTCCAACCTCGTCCACCAGGTGGGGCAACATAGCAATGACGTCACTTATAATAATGAAGAAATTCTATCTTCCCCTGTTGAGGTGAAACGGGTTGTCACCCAACGGCCCAACTCCGACCCATGCTCGGTGTGCCCCACTTTCACCCAGGCATCTATCGCCAACCAGCGGACGCGGAAAACCACGGACATTGCACAAAGAGAAGTCAAGAGCATTCTTCCGATATTAGCGGAGTCTATTACAGCGCTGCATAACAGCGAATGCAGCATTGATTCCGGGTACCAGGATATTTCCATGACGTCAGCACGTGACAGACGACACGCGTCACAGGTGGTTACCCCTGCGTCACCGATCAACGAATCTCCGATAGAAGCTACACCGGACGATCCTGCCACTAGATCGCGCCCAAGAGACGAAACAGCGCGTACTGACAGTTATAATTTGTCACGTGATGATTTCGTAGCAGCGGGGGCCAAAGGTGAAACGCACGGCGTCGACGAAGCGCCCACTACACGCGCCCAAGTATTAGATCGTTTGCAGCCTCCAACCTACATCAACACGACGCATATCAACCTGCGGTCGCCTGACACCAACGAATCGACGCCGAAACCACGCGCTCCTCGTAAAATCAAATCAAACAATTGGGAGACGCGACCTGTGCCGAAGCACCGAACCGTTTTCCACAATCTGGACACCGAAGTTCGATCGAGCGCTAATGAAATCGCGTTCGTTGTGACCTCACAAGAGTGCATCCAAAAAAGTGAAACTTCCACCGACCCAACACTTCCACCTAGCGGATATGAAAATATCAATCAAAACTCCCCGGCCTTGCAGCGCAGAGTTAAGTTGGGCGTCAGTGCGATATCGAAAAAGTCGGGCAAAGGTCAAACGGAGACGAAAACCGTCCCACCCAACCGCGACACGGAACGAGCACGGAATGCGGCACACGCTAAGAAGGAACTTCGAAGGAAATTCGCTGCTGTGTTCGAGAAGTCGCAGGTCACGTGTCATAATGATGACGCGGACAACGATACGTCAGTTGTCCGGAGGCGCTCCATGCGAATGATGACCGAATTCCAAATCTTCGATTTCCCGGATTCATCCATAAGATGCGAGAGCGAAGGGATGAGAGATGACGTCACGAAAGATGACGTAACCAGAGATGAAGTCACTCGTGATGACGTCATTTCCAACCACGCCCAGTCAACGGGAAGCAGATGTGATCCGATCAACACCTCGTTTGCTGACTTGCAAGAAGTCGATCAACCGAACGAACCCGATGCAACCCACCCGTCGACCCCACAAGCCACCCACCAATCTGCCAGATCACCCCCACCACCCACCTGTCTTTATAACCCAACCCCGACCCACGATACTCACTGCGGATGCGATGCGAAACCCGTCGGCCAGTGGATCACTCGCAAGCTTACTCACCGAAGTACAATTCGCACCTTCCCCCAAACGACCCCACCAGCTGGCCACCGGACCCATGCTCCGCCCCAAACCATCATTCCCCGGCGTTTCATGTGACGTTGAAACTAACAACTCTCCAGCGCCATCTCTCGGTTGCATCGGAAGCGGTCGGTCAGCATTTACTCCAGTGGCCACAGTTACCCCAGTGGTCCCAGTCACTCCTGTCACCCCAATCACCCCGGTCGCCCTACAATATTCCCCTGTTATAAGGATCCCCACAAACCCATCTGAGGTTACCAACAACCCCCAGCAAGCTTCAAACGTCCATTCCAAATCGAAACGTCGCGTTTCCCTCCCTTCCTCCATAATGTCTCATAAGACAAGCGATGCAAAGATCTCACGCAGCAGAGAGGACCTGTCTATGAGCGCCAACCACCCCGAGACGGCCTCTCACTTTCAGCGAGGTTATTCCCTTCGGGTCCCCAAGAAATCGATCACCCACCCCAGCGAACCC
>CH001338.1:31997-94525 GCA_000149265.1 Ciona savignyi | reverse complement strand
TGTATATGACATGTATTTTTAAATTTGTTGGTTATAAACGCTGCAGCGAAAGAAACAAAAATAAAAATTGTATTATATTGTGCAGTTTATGAGAAGCAAAATTGTGATATATTATACAAGAAGTTTTAATTTCTCACCATTAAACTGCACACTAAAACTATGGAGAGTGGAATAGGATATTCATGTTTATTCCCATTAATAGGAAAACCAAGGGGTTGAAGTTAGGATATAGGATAGGATATTCATGTTTATCCCCGTGAATGGGAAAACCTAGGGGGTTATCACACGGGCAATCGTCAGATCACCTCGCGCCCATCGTCGGGTTACCGGAGCTATTGCAGTGTGTTGTATATGATAGACACGTTCCTTCAATTTGGTAGAACCCATTAATCCGCTGGGTTCAGGCAATGTCCGCAAAGTGCCTTGCCCAACGACACAACCGACTAGCTAGCGACCAGTTTCGCACCTGCAACCTTTCGATTGAAAGGCGACGCACTTAACCGCTAGACCATCGGGCCGGACATTTTCAAGACCATCGGGCCGGACATAGTCAAGGTTAATCGTCAGATTACCTCACACCCAGCATCGGGTTACCGGAGATTTGCAGTGTTGCGTATTATATACACGTTTATTCATTTTACTAGAACCCTTTAATTCCCTTCTTTTGGAGTTTTCCTTTATAACACGAGCAATCGACAGAACCGACTAATTTAGCATGAATAAAAGACCTCGACCAATTTCTAGTCAGTAAAGTACAAGATTAACTTATAGACTCATTATGTTTATACATAACATCGATATATACGACCTATTTATCACTACAAAACAATGCACTTGAAGCGAAAAGTTACCTTATATAATACTAAATAAATGTTAAAGCACTGAACCGCTTATTTTAATGAGAATATCCCGTGATTTTCGATCAGCAGGATAATTCATAGAAATCTTTAAAATATTATTTGTTTTGTCGTAGGGGTCGGCAGAACACAGCAATTATATGATCCTAGGCATGAATCATAAGCGTGAACGATCTATACACCAATTTGTTTATAAGATCACCCTACAAACCAAAAAGTGGTCGGAAACGTTGTCTGGTAAAAAAGTAAAAATACAACAAAAAATTAAATTGTATGCCCGTATTGTAAGACCCAGATACAATGTACCTTTACAATGGCTTTAATAGCTAATTGTTTGGCTGGTTAGAATGGGTAAGACCGGGGTCAGCAGTCATGCGGAATATTGCTGGACCGAAAACAGCTGCTGGTCATAGACGTCACGCGGTCCTTTTACAAGACAATTAATTTAAGTTATGTTTTATCAGACATTCATTTTCATTCATTATCAGCGATGGTATGAACGCAATAAATTATTGGGTGTCACTTTAACTGAATAAACATCTAAATAATAATCAGCACACTGCAATAGCCCATGTAATATACTGGGGACGCGAGATAATTAGATAATTTGTCGTGTTATCACAACCAGTGTATTTTACCACTCAATGGGAAAAATGAATGTCCTAACCTGTCACTCTTCCAATATATGTATGCCGGCAACTAACGTTACGATTCATTTGGCTCAAATTTATTTTATTAAACTAATCGGTCAAATAGTTCAGGCGATGTCCACTAAGTGTCTTACCCGAGGACAAAAAACATCAATGTTGGTTTCGAACCTTTAACCCTTCCGCTGCCACCAGCTTGCCTATACATCCTTCGACCCAAACGACTAACCAACGACTGATGTAAGTTTTACCTCCATTAGGATTATGGCCGTCATCCGAAGTTCTTATACCCCGAAACTAAAACTATACCCCGAACAACTATATTTTACGTCACGGAGATTGTTTCAATCATCTTTTTAGTTAGAAAGATATTATTTTTTAAAATACGCAGATTTCAGAACTATTTTAATGTTCATGACTTTAAAATTGTAATTTAAATGGCCAGTCAAACAAACGAATAAAGATAGCAACTGAACAGTTCGTTTATTAATGCGACATTAAATGAACCTGTGCGATCATATGGGTTTCGTAATGGTCAACATATAACATAGAGGTTCGAGTTTCTAAATTGTTCTTTTTACCTTGCCAATGTAAAATAAAGGTCTATTTTTCTCTTTTCTCTCTTACTATCATTGATGGTCGTCGTGCTTGCTACACTTGTTCGCTCCAATATAACACAACGAGCGTCGGCTTGTGAAGTGGTAGGGAAGTGTTTTCAAAACGCAAGCTTTCATTCACTGTGGTAGTCCTAATTGAAGCCGTCTACAGTAATCAACAGCAGGTTAGATTTAACTTACTAATTACTTTATATTTCTGAGATGTTAGAATCAGTGACTGTGGTTCTTAGGAGGTGAAATAGGAAAAACCATATACAGCAAATTATATATTGGGATGTTAATGCAACCACGTAGCTTGAAAGGAAAATCAATCTTGTATATTTTCGGACTCTTGTATCTGTACCTATGGGTTCAGTTTGTGTTTCATGATGACCTCAAATTAATCAAGTTTGATAAAGAACAAAGAAGATTGTTTGCCATTACTGACGATAGCGTAAGCGGGGGCTTGAATTTATACGCAACAATTTTTGTTTCTTCGGAGAACCCAACTTTGGGAGTCGGTTCTTTGTCGGACTTTCTACAAATTTCAAACTCAAGCTTTACCAAAGACGACTACACTATGAGTTGCGGGCTTCCGATGTATTTCATAAAATACACACGACCAAGGAAATGCAGTGGACAAAAGCTAGTTTGTCACCAAGCAAAACTTGGTTTAAGCAAATTACCTGATGGTTTTCAACTGTTTACATCAGTTTTGCCCCACAGGAAATGCCGTGGGAATTACTGTTTTGCTATCACTTGGCGAATTGGAAGTTATCCTGCAGGTTCGCCATTGAACTATGAACAAAATATGAATTTAATACGAAGTTATTCAGATCTTATCACATATGGAAAAATGAATGAAATATTACATGGGTGTGTTATATCTTGGAATCTTATTGGCGTTTTAACCAACGTAACCAATTTGACAAATAAACCAGAAGTAGAAGCCACTCGAAGGTACAATTTCCCGGCCAAACGAAGGTTACGAAGAAACCTGGTCCCGTCATCAATATTTCATAATATTAATATAGAGAAGCCGCGTGTTGTAGGAGTTCAGCATATCACCAAACCACAAGTACCACCGTCGACCAAAATGATGCAAATAAACGACATACAACAACCTGACATTGGTGAAAATCACCAAACTAGTGATAAACATCCCAATGTAGAAGATGGTAAGTTCTTTACAGTTTAACATACGTCTTTTTATGGCTTAGTCAATTAGTGTATCGCTCCGATTTGAAAGGTTATAGTATAGAAACTGGTCGCTGGCTAGTCGGTTGTTTTCTTTGGAACGAATTTAGTGAAAATTACCTGAACCCAGTGGATTAGTGCTTTTCTGGCAATTTTAAACAGATCTGGCAACCCAACGGTGGACGCGAGCAAAACTATAACGACCGCACGTGTTAAAACTCTATTTACGGGGATAAACATAAATATTCCATATTTCCTGTTTTTAAACCGAGGCAATCGGCTCTGAGGCAAAGTTCATTTTACTAGCTGAGTAGGCTTTGAACCAATAGCTTGGTGGCTTTTGCCGCTTCATTTAACCAAAGCTATTCAAACCTCCATCTTGTACGTTGTATCTTTGGCTAAGGCAATTTGCAGAGGTAGTCTAGGCCAATGGCCTAACGGGTGTCTTATATAATTAAAAAAAATTATACGGAATCAGTGGACAGGGGCCTCGATTATACACAATGCACTTCGAACGGTTACGCGTGTGATAACACCCCAATGCGTTACCATATTTACAGGATAATCAAGTATACTGTACCCTATCGTATCCCTCCACTTAGCGTGTACTGATTAGCGCCCGTTTAAGAAACCTTGTCACCTGCTTCGCGTCAGTGACGGTTCTCCATTATACGGTTTAATGTCAAGTCTTTCCATAAGTACGAAAACAATACATATATGTAAATGAATTTTATCAAAAAGTTGTTAGTATGCAAATAAGCTCATATTTCTGGAACATTAATACGTATTGTTGTCACGATTTAGTTGATTAGAGAAATAGTTTTTTCCGATACCACGTTGGTGCGGGTATCTTCAATATCACAGTAAATAATACATTTCCATGTAATTGCAACTGATACACGATGAAAAAGATGTAGCATAATTTGTTTTAAAGTATCAATACATTTTAGTGCGCTATAATAAAGGTACCGGGTTGTAGTTGTTTAATAGATAACAATGATAAACACTGCAAAGCTTAGATAATACGAGTCTTGAGAGCGTCTAACTGCAGGGTTTACAAGTGTGGTTGCAATATTAACCCAGTCTTATTGATGAATGTGTGACAAGTGTACATGTGTGTCGTATCTAATTACGAATATATAAATTTTGGGTTGGGATCGTGCGCAACTAATTGTAAAAATATCAAGTTTATATATCTCTGGATTCACTTAGATCATTTAAGCTACCACTAAGAAAATGCGGCGATCTTCCTTTTTTAGCAACACGCCAATTTATTTAGGCACAACTGACTCGATTACAATACCTATGATTTGGCCACATAACCCCTTTTCTGTAAATATTTCATTTACATCGATGAATATTCAATTTAGAGGGCGAAGTAAACATATTGTATAATTTTTGGTACTTAAGTGTACCTGCATACTGAGAATGTTTTACATTTTATTTTTTTAGTACATGATGTTGCACAAACCACCCCTGCTGATAAGAAAACATCGGAATCAGTGGACAAGGGCCTCGAAGGTAGTGGAGAAAGCGGGAGTGGGGCTTCAGGCTACCCGCAACCGACAACTAACACGCACACTTCATTTAACACTGCCATCTTCCCTTTACATTCAACCATCTTTGTAGCTAGAAAACCTACTAACAACTATTCAACTGCGCTGCCGTTATACAAAAACATGCAGTCTTCTATACGTAGTTTAACAACTGCAGTTGGTCGTAGCATCATAACAACTAACGAGGATATGAATGAATCGCGCTTTCCTCTAACAACAGGATTGATTACTAACTTTTCGCGTGGAGTTATGAACCCAGGCAAGTTTACATAGACCTTACTTACCCTTCTTTTGTCTCTTTATCGAGAGATTTTCAGGATGCTTGTGTTCTTGTAACCCTTGCTAAACAACAAGCACGCAAAACCCTTCTCCTCGAAATGATTTAACAAAATAACTTCTACCTTTTATTATTTTTCCATCGGAAAGGTTGATAGGTTCGTGCCTAGCCATTCATCTGTAGGGTCGCTGGTTCGAAAATGGTCGCTAGTCAGTTGTGTCATTGAATAATATTATAAGCGTCTAAACCCAGTTGATTGATATTTTCCACTAAAACTACAAAACGTTTTAATTATTTACAAGACACTACAATAGCTCTGGTAAAAGGTTTGGTGGCCGTGATCGCACGTGCGATTAATTTACTTCTCCTTTCAAGGCAATATGAGAGGATATTAACGGATATCTATGTAAATAGGAAAACGCAAGCGGCGTTAACACTCGGGCAATCGTCAGATTAGCTCGCGCCCACCTTTGGGTTATCTGCTCAGTGCCTTGCCCAAGAACACAACCGACTAGTTAGTGACTAGTTTTGAACCTGCAACCCTATTGCTAAAAGGCAATGCACTAAATTCCGAATCTAATCGATAATACAACATAAATATCATATCCTTTATTCCACATATAATAACTGTTCATTGATTAGCAGACATTCCCACATTCCATTATGTGGCAACGAAAGGCAAGTTATTTAAACAAAGTATACCAATTTCATGGGAAGCATACACTGTCGATAACCATTCGGTTGAAGTCCTTGTCAATAGCACCAAACTATGGTTATTCTATGACAAACAATCAGCAACATTGCGCGGAGTACCAGTAGGAGTTTACCTTCAGCAAACTGTTGTGGTTAATTTGCATACGAAGCTTGGGTATGCAAAATCAATTCTGTTAAATTTTGAATTTCACGAAACGCCGTTCTTCACTAATCCTAGCTACGCTGTGAGCACAAGGTTAACTTTACTCGAATCACCACCAGAGGCAACAAACAACCATCTTATTCAATCAATAATCAGTTCAATGTTTGTAGAAGAAATCAGTCGACTTTTGCCGAAAATATATGTTGAAGATATTACCATTCTACAATTTATTTATGCTCCAAAAAGAAACGGAACAGCGGAGACGGATATTACGATTAGCTGGTTGATTGACAATTGTTCATCTCAAGTATTTCAAGAACATTTCTACCCGATATTACTGCAGCGATCCAAGAACGGAAAAACATTGTCGCAAGAACTTTTACCAAGTTTTAAGGTAAGGGATTGTTAATATTTTAACGGTCAAAGTTTTGATCCTATGATGGGCTTGTGAGCTAGAGCAGGTATATGTGATAGCCACCTTTTAACACTCGGTCACACAACCATTTGTTAAGGTTAGGGAAATGTGGTTGGAAGATAATGTACAAACCACAACGACCTTTGGTGGATCTGAACCAAACAGCGCCAGTGCTGTGATCCCAGTTGTATTAGTGCTTGTCTTCGTTATCTTCTCAGTTGTCTCGGTGATCCTTATTCATAGAAGAAAGAAATATCCAAACGAAATGCTTGTGGACAGAACTTACAGCAAGTGCAGGTATAATGATCAACCTTTATGTCTGACCGATTAGCTTGGTGGATTAAAGCGATGCCTTTCAGCCGACGAACTGCACATTCGAAACTGGTCTCTAGCTTGTCGGTTGTTCTATAGCTAAAGAACTTTGTGGACATTGCCTAAACCTAGAGAAACGACAAATTTTGCTAAATTAAAGTAACGTTTAAATCATACACAACACACTGTAAATGCTACAGTAACCTGACGGTGGGCACGAGGTGATCCGATGTTTGCCAGTGTGATAAGGCCTCTTGCGTGTTCCCATTCTTGGGATTATACATAAATATCCGATCCTTTCCAAATGTAAACAAACTCACAATACAATTATTGCACTTAAATAATTAAATTTCAACGATATTTTTAAAATTATCTTATCATATTCTGCAGAAAACCGGCTTGTCTACTCGGCGAATTAGAAATGGACAAGTTTCCACCACGTAAACCTCGAGTCGTGGTCGACTATGTGTCTGCTGATCACCGTCTAAATGAGGTGGGGGTTGTAAACGAAAGTTCACCAGTGGCAAGTGGCAATCTACAAAGGGGTGTTTATTCTTTCACCGAATCCGCATTCCACCACAACAGTGATAATACCAGTCTGGACAGCAGTGCTGCGTCATCAGCGAGCTGTATACTCGAAGAGAAGAAAGGGAATTGAGTTTGAACAGATAAACTTACTGTACGTTTGGCGGTAGGGTTAAAGCAACCGATACATTCAGAGATTTCTATAAAAAACGGTCTAGGTGACGAGCTTGTTACAGGTTTGAAACCCAGCCTTAAAAATATAATCAGTTAAACTTACCATCCGAACCGGTAACACCCAAACATTTTGTAAAACTATACCCACTTACAAGATGCTTATCAATATTTAGGCTACATCTAACATTCATATACACCCGTGTACCACATGTTGATTAACTCTCATAAGCTTAAGCCATCTGACCCACCCTGAAAATAGTGAATTAATCGTATATTTTTCAGCTCTCTTAAATAAATTTCCGAAAAGAACTTGTCATTTTCAATTTTCCGACGAAAACTTGTGTCTTTTTAAAGTCTATCAATATTTTATGGCCACCCTGATGCATTATTTAGGTTCTGTTAACATCCATAGGACGATATTTTAATATTAAGAGCTCTAAAAGTATTGGTCCATTCTAAATTTTATTAGTTATGGGTCCCATTTGGAAAAATGGGACACATATTGTTTTTGTCCGTTTTTTTTTTTTTTTTTTTTTTTTTTGTCAAACGCTTGACAGGCATGGCTTGTGGCAACGACATCTACCAGAAGGGTAATGGAATCGCAATAAAAGTTTGTCGTGTGTTAGATCACATAGTCTAGATGTGCATGGATCAAAATTTTGCGGAATATACTGAGGGGAATTCCCCTGGGAGGTGAAAAACCAAAACGGTATCTTTTTTTAAAAAATAGCTTTCTTGGGCATAGCGCTTGAACGGCTAATCCAATTTTAATTAAATTTGGTAAACTGTAAGGGCATTAGCCACTGATATACCATTTACAAGAATTAAAAAAATTACCCAGGGAAATACCCTAAAAATAAGATTTTGTTTTCAAATCATGATTGTGGCAGGCATTGGTTGTGGCACCGACATCTACCAGAAGGAGTAATGGAATTGCAATAAAACTTTGTCATTTGTTAGACAACATGGTCTAGATATGCAGAAACCAATATTATTGGTAATATACTCAGGGGAATTCCCCTGGTAGGTGAAAAACCAAAACGGTATTTTTTTTTAAAAAAAGAGCGTTTTTGGGCAGAGCGCTTAAACGGCTACTCCAATTTCATTTAAATTTGGTGAACTGTAAGTGCATTAGCCAGTGATATAACACTTAAAAGAATTTAAAAAATTACATGGGGAAATACCCTAAAAATAAGATTTTGTTTTCAAATCATGATTGTGACAGGCATGGGTTGTGGCACCGACATCTACCAGAAGGAGTAATGGAATTACAATGAAATTTGTCATTTGTTAGAAAACATGGTCTAGATATGCAGAAACCAAAATTTTGGGTAATATGCCTAGGGGATTTCCCCTGGGAGGTAAAAAAACAAATCGGAATTTTTTTAAATTAGGTTTTTGGGGCATAGCGCTTATACGGCCAAAATGTTAGTTCCCTATCCGCCTTATTGAGCAAAAAGAAAAAGGGAACATAGGGAAATACCCTAAAAATTATGATTTGTTTTAAACCATGATTGTAACAGGCATGCTATATCGCTTCGAAATCTCCAACAAGGAGTCGCCAAAGCGGATTAAAACTGATTGTTAGATTATCTAACAAACATCTAACTTAGATAACATAACTTAGATATGTTAAGCAGAAATTTATGTACTAAACCCAGGGGAATTCTCCGAAATAATGAAAAACTCAATCGTGCTGTTTCGGGAATTGTGAATTTACCATCCCTTTACCAAAGCGCTTGACAAGAGGCTTAAATTTAAAACATTTGTGGTAAAATGTTCGTAAATCGAACACGCTTTTTATTTTATTAACTACACATGGAAAAGAAGTTTGGTTTAATAACTATGGGACCCATGCGTTTTTGCTTGCAGAAACAAAACTATGACAGTCCGGTTAAAAATTTCAGGAATATTACATAACATGGATCTGACGTGCACATATCTGACAATAACATATATTGTGTAATGAACATTAATAACAAGATCGGGACCCATGCGTTTATGCTTGCAGAAACAAACTACTAACCCGGTGTATAAAATACAAATTGTGGTTAGGGACCCTGCTCGCATATATATATCATACAAAATGTGTTTTACAAAATAATAGTGGTTTTAAAACACGTGGTTGACACTCTCTAGTTGAGTTTGTTTTTAGTTATGGGTCCCATTTGGAAAAATGGGACACATGTTGTTTTTGTCCGTTTTTTTTTGTTTTTTTTTCGTCAAACGCTTGACAGGCATGGATTGTGGCTCCGACATCTACCAGAAAGGATAATGAAATCGCAATGAAACTTAGTCATTTGTTAGATCAGATGGTCTAGATGAGCAGAAACCAACATTTTTTGTAATATACCTAGGGGAATTCCCCTGGGGGGTAAAAAACCAAAACGGTATTTTTTTCAAAATATTTAGCGTTTTTGGGCATAGCGCATGAACGGCTGCTCCAATTTTAATCAGATTTGGTAAAATAGTAGCGTGTTAGCCACTGCGTTACCAATTAAAATAAACAAAATAATTACCTAGGGAAATACCCTAAAAATGAAGATATGTTTCTAAATCAAGATTGTGACAGCCATGGATTGTGGCTCCGACATCTAACAGAAGGGATAATGGAATCCCAATGAAACTTTGTTATTTGTTAGACCACATGGTCTAGATGAACAAAAACCTAAATTTTGGGTAATATACCTAGGGGAATTCCCCTGGGAGGTGAAAAACCAAAACGGTATTTTAAAAAAAAAAATTAGCTTTTTTGGGGCATAGCGCATGAACGGCTGCTCCAATTTTGATCAGATTTGGTAAAATAGTAGCCCGTTGGCCATTGCGTTACCAATTAGAAGAAACAAAATATTTACCTAGGGAAATACCCTAAAAATGAAGATATGTTTCTAAATCAAGATTGTGACAGACATGGATTGTGGCTCCGGTATCTAACAGAAGGGATAATGGAAACCCAATGAAACTTCGTCATTTGTTAGACCACATGGTCTAGATATGCAGAAATAAAAATTGTGGGTAATAAATTTAGGGAAATTCTCCTGAAACCTTAAAAACCAAAACGGGATTTTTTCTAAAAAAATAGCTTTTTACGGTATAGCGCTTGAACACATTCTCCAATTTTAATCAGATTTAGTGGAATGGAAGCGCATTAGTCACTGATTTAACACTTGAAACAAAAAAAAAAGATTACGTAATGAAATACCCTAAAAAATAAGATTTCTCCTCAAATCATGATAGCAACATGCATGGCATAGCGCCCCGACATCTACCAGAAAGAGTAATGGAATCGCAATAAAAATTTGACACTTGTAAAATAACATGGTCTAGATATGCAGAAACTATAATTGTGGGTAGTGAATCCAGGGGAATTCCCATGAGACGTTAAACCAAAAGTTTTTTTTGTAATAAATTATCTGTTTGGGGCATAGCGCTTGAACGGCTGCTCTAATTTTGATCAGATTTGGTGAAATGTTAGAACATTAAACACTCTGAGTTAATTTATTAAAAGAAAGAAAACATTTACTTAGGGTAATTCCCTTAAAAACGAAAATATGTTCTTGAATTATGATTGTGACAGGCATGCCATATCGCTACATATCCAACAAGGAGAGACTGACATATCCAACAAGGGGACAAATCAGAATAAAACATTAAGAATTGTTACATAACATGACCCACATATGTAAAACAGAAACTTATCTACTAAACCCAGGAGAATTCCCTGAAACCATGAAATCGGGCTATTTTGGAAATTTAGCTTTATTTTACCACCCACGCTTGAAAACAAGCTTTAATTTAAAACATTTGTGGTGAAATGTTCGTAAATTTAAGACGTTTATTCTTTTCTAAACTACACAGGAAAAAAGTTGGTCTGATAACTATGGGACCCATGCGTTTATGCTTGCAGAAACAAAGTACCTATACTCAGTGTATAAAATACAAATTGTGGTTAGGGACCCTGTAGCGTGAATATATGGCATACGACATGTGTTTTACAAATAGTGGTGGTTAAACACGTGGTTGACACTCTCTAGTTAATTAATTGATTCTTATGATCAGACGTGTGGTGCGTACCAAAAAAACTGTGTACCAAATACTTTGTAAGAACCACTATGTAAATATGGAAGATAGCCGGGTAATCTTGGCCTCACTATCAGGATCCTACATACTGGTTTAATTAATATCTCATTATGAGGAACCTACAACACTTTTTTATCAACCCCCTGATGATTGTTTATATCGGTTTATGAAAATGTGTTTATACCTAGTTCGATGGTCATACTCAGTTTATTATGGGTCCCATTTTTTTTTCTAAAAAATTAGCTTTTTAGGCCATAGCGCTTGAACGGTTGCTCCAATTTAAATCAAATTTGGTGGAATGTTAGTACACTAGTCACTGATTTAACACTTAAAAGAAAAAAAAATTACCTAGGAAAATACCTTAAAAATTAAACTTTTGCTGTTAAATGATAATTGTTACCGGCATGCCATGTCGCCCCGACATCTACCAGAAGGGTTAATGGAATCTCAATAAAACTTTGTTATTTGTTGAACAACATGGTCTAGATATGCAGAAACCAACATTTTGGGTGATAATTTTAGGGGAATTCCCCTGAGACGTTAAAAACCAAAACGGTATTTATTTCTAAAAAATTAGCTTTTTTGGGCATAGCGCTTAAACAACTGCTCCAATTTTAATCAGATTTGGTAGAATGTAAGGGCATTAGTCACTGATTTAACTATTAGAAAAAAATAAAAAAAATATCTAGGGAAATACCCTAAAAAATAAGATTTTGTTCTCAAATCATGATTGTGACAGGCATGGCATGTCGCCCCGACATCTACCAGAAGGAATAATAAAATAGTAATAAAGCTTTGTTGTTTGTTAGACAAAATGGTCTAAATACGCAGGAGCAAAATTGTGGGTGATAAATCTAGGGGAACTCCCCGGAGACGTTAAAATCCAAAACTGGTATTTTTCTAAACAATTAGCTTTTCGGAACATAGCGTTTAACCGGCTGCTCTAATTTTGATCAGATTTGGTGAAATGCTAGATCGTTAGCCACCCTGTGTCACTTAAAAGAAAGAAAACATTTACTTATAACTCCCTTAAAAACGAAGATATGTTCCTGACTCATGATTGTGACAAGCATGCCACATTGCACTGACATCTCCAACAAGGATTCGTCAAATCGGATTAAAACTTAAAAATTGATAGTTAACATAACCCACATATGTAAAAACATAAACTTACTTACCAAGCCCATGGGAAATTCCCCGAAACCATGAAAACTAAATCGAACTATTTTAGAAATTTAGCATAATTTCAATACAGCACTTATAAAAAGCTTAAATTTAAAACATTTGTGATCAAATCTTTGTAAATCTATCACGATTGTTCTTTTTTTCCTACACATAGAGAAGAAGTTTGGTTTAATAACTATGGGACCCATGAGTTTATGCTTGCAGAAACAATAACTACATACACAGTGTATAAAATACAAAATGTGGTTAGGGACCCTGTAGCATGAATATATGGCATACAACATGTGTTTTGCAAATAGTGGTGGTTAAACACGTGGTTGACACTCTTTAGTATTTAACCGGAATGGCCTATTAGCTTGGTGGGTTAGTACGTCGCATTTCAACCAAAAGGTTGTCAGGTTTAAAACTGATCGCTAGCTAGTCGGATGTCGCCTTAGGCATAACGGACATTGTCTGAACCCAGTGGAATGATTTTCAAGAAACGTCTTAATTATACACACCACGCTAGATACGGTTACCCTATGGTGGATACTCGGTTATTACTCCATTTCCTGTATGATATAACGCCCATTGCGTATGATATCGGACCAATCATACGATTTTTAACACTGTTCAAACAGTAGATGGAAGACAGAATAATTTAACAATACCTTCTTAATATTTGTAACATTTACTAACTTGTACGGTCGTGTGGCTCAATGGTTAAGGTGACCGACACATACAACAACTATATAGAAACGCTCTTAGGGACGAGCCTATCAGGGCTTCAAACCTTAGCCCGGTTAAAACGCACAAAGAATATGTAAACTGCACAAACTGGAAATTTAATGTTCCATGCACATATAACTGGTGTTTATAAACAAATATAATTAAAATAGATATCGACGAAATATTGACAATGTGACGGGTTTGATTTGTGTGCTGATCTTCCACACTTTCTTGAACATCCGGATCACCTTTATACAAGAGAGGTTGGTTGATAACAACCTAGTTATCAGTCAGAGATGTTAACAGTTATACTAATAATGAGCTCGTCTATATGACCTCTTTCGTATAGAAACGACCGTACCTATAAGGCAACACTAAAAGGAGGGAAATAGGAAAGTAGGAAGAGGGGAAACCGCTTGCTAGAACTATAATTTAAACCCTGCCCTAAACACTACTTTCAACCCCAGAACTAACCCTAACTCCAACCACATGTATAAAACTAACTGTAATGTCCTAATCTTTATTTTAGTGTGCATGTATATATAAATCCCTAACCTAGGCAAATCCGTTATTTTGAATGAAGGGATGCAAAATTGTTTACTGTTTAGGCTACTACCTTCCGTAATAAAAATGCTTTTTAATAGTATTGTGTTCACTTGTACTTATAAAGATGACATTTTAATTGACGTTTTGTGTTAATTTAGTTACATTTAGAAGGTTATTAAACTTAATGAAAAAATCTACCCGGTTTCTGATTAAAGTGATGTGCGCTGGAGTGATTGCATCAATATGACTCCAGTGCAGGTACATTTGCTGAGAAATACAAAACCGAGTTAGCACAAAATAAAAAGAAATCACTATTAGGCTAACATACCGTCGAAATGCGATTGTGCTTTAATTGAATAAGAATAAGTAAGCAACATTTATATTTTCTTTGTCCAATTAAATCGATTTAAACGACTGGTCACTCAAGTTATAATATCGAGCAGTTGTACTTAACTGGATTTGGGGTCCTGAAAAGCTATGTAGGAACTCTGCTTGAACCTTGGTTTACTGAAAATATTAATGCCTTTTAGTATGTTTTAATTGGTCATTCTACTTGAGAAATGTTTCCAACATTTGCGCAGGGTTTAGCGGGCGATGTCGCGGTTACTTTGTTCTGATAAATCGGTTGATTCACAGGATAGACTAACACGGACATGACAGAGAACTTTCCAATCGTCAGAATTCCCATTTCGTTTTTTTTAGCAACGTTTGGTGGAACATAAACATGATTTAATGGGAATATGCAAGAGTTATCGTTGAGAGTACAACGCCGTCAGTTTTTGTTTATACAACCTTTTTACAGACAAAACTAAGATGTATATAAACTATTTTTATAACCCAAGAAACATCCCATCTGAGAGGTTTATAACAAAATAGTAATGAAATTAAATTCTGCTTTCCAAAACGTCAACCGTGAGAGTTATAACGGGCAATTGAATTTAGAAGTAGGCGATTTAGATTACACCAATCCAGCAGCCGAGTTAATCAGAGAACGAGATGAAGCTTTGAAGGTGGGCTCTGTTTGCTTCGTACAATATTTGCTATGTAAATTTAAGACAGTAGTTACCATTAACTATAATACAAATATACTGTTTTATAAAAGATTGCAAAACATTAGTGAAATGTTAATTTTAAATTGACTAAGGAAACAATGAATTTTTACGATGATATATCGTGTGCGCAGATGATAACATGGTAGAGAATCTATGTTAAAACGGCGAACATAACAGACGATTCCAAAACACATGGTTTATACAGAGAGAGGAGGCATCCAGAGATCGGTTGAAACTGCATGAAGCGATCAGTGCAAAACAAATCAACGATTTACGATCGCAAGTGAAGAAACTTACCTCTGAAAACCAGAAGCTCTCCCAATCCTCACTTGGAAACTACGGAAGCAAAGCGGATCGGAGACGTGATTCTAAGGTATGACGTGTTTTTAACTTCGAACCATCGACTTTTGCTCCTGACGTCTTTGCGTCGATCCAAGAATTTCATCTCAAACGAAAGAATGGTCTCGCGTTTCTCTTTTTTTTTGAAGGAGGGGCGATTAAGCTAAACGTTCTGCCATACAACCAATCTTCTTTCACTTAAACCAAAAATCCTGATCTTCGTTTCTGGATCATATCCAGCACGTCTTTGTGGAAAATCGACATAAACATATAATTATTACGCCTATAGGTCATATCTATTGCTATTCAGTGCAAGTTAGTCGTAAAGAAATTGTACGAGTTAACGTATACACGTTACCTTTACACAAATAAACTTCCCCATCCGAACACGTATGCACGTTTTAATGGTAGTAAATAAACAATTAGTACCAAAAACCTTCCAGAATTTGGTGGAAATATGGCCAACATTCCAGGCATAATTAATAAGTAGGCCAACGAAAATGTTTGCTGAAAAGGGGATGATGGGCATTGAATTCAATAATTTGGATTTTTATTAACAGGTTTAACGGCCACGTGTATTTTTAGGTTTAACATATTTTCTGCTGACGTGTTTTAACCTCTTTAAATTTTTCTATATTCTAAACCTTGCTATTTCTCATTGTTGTAAGAAAAGAGCAAAAACTGAACGGAACTTGGCCCTTTCAATGCTACAACACTTCCAGATACATGTCGTTGGCTTATTCCTTTAGTTTTACACACAGTGAACGTTGCATTTGGATGACACCTCTGTAATCAACAGGGTCGAGACACTAAAAAGTTGCAGAAAACAATTGAACAACTAAAAACTGAAAATACGTCATTGAAAAGGAAAATGGACAACATGGCGAATTTTGTACAAGTAGATAACAACTTCGTTACATTTGGGCAAATTGAAATGTTTTTTTTATAAAAATAAATGTCCCGGTATTGTGGCTAGATGTTTACCTGTTATATCCAATATAATGGCTTGGTGGGTTAGTACACCGCCTTTCCACCGAAAGGTATAGGTTTAAACGTGTTTGATGGCTAGTTGGATGTGTAATTGGGCAAGGCACTAAGCGGACATTGCTTAAACCCAGTGGATTAATAGGTTTAACAAAAAATAAGGGAATGTCTTAAAATACATACACAACAAACTGCTGGTAACCTTGTGGTAGGCGTAAAGTAATTTGACTATTGTCCGTGTGTTAACGAACATTGCGTGCTTCCATTTACAGGAATAAACATAGATGTACTATCATCTACCCCCTTCCTATATTCTTGCCTAAAAATATTTATTCCTACTTTTTTAAATCCAGGTTGCAAGTGATATGAAATTACGATCAGTCGTCCAATGCAAGGAGAAAGACGAAATCATTCTTAGACTGCGAGCTGAGAAAGCCGCCTCGCGTCATATGATAGAAGACGAAGCGCAACGTCGGTTAAAAGTTGAAGGTGAACTCAACTCATTCCAGAAATATCATGTTTATTCTTCCACAAAGACGAGAGAAGCGATGCAAAACAAATCGGTGCAAACTACAACGAGCATTCCGATACGAATCGAGAGTCGTTTCAATGCAGTGGGTTTTCGAAATCAGGGATTATTTGCAAAACGAAGCAATCCGAGAGTTGGTTCGTTGAGTGGACACACCAACTATATCGCCCAAGTGAACGCACCGACGTTCCATCGATTGAAATCGGAGGAAAACAAACATAAAGTGCGAACTGACGATGTTAAGAAAAAGTTTGATTCTGCAGTCAAAGTGAAGAAATAAGTTTGGCTTTATTGGTTTTCCCACATTTTTACCGGGCTCAGTTTAACACTAATGATAAGCTTGTTTTTTTTTATATTGAAATCCGTAAATGCATCGGTCGTATTAACCATTCGGCCACACGACCGTACACAGGCGTTCATACACACACACACACACTGTACTAGTTTCTTCGGACTGTCAGCGAAATCAAGTGGTTTTAAAATCTTACCGAATACGTGATCTGTTGTCGAACATTCCTAAATCTCACAAGGAAAGTTGAGATCGTGTGTGTTACCATAACTGTATTGCGTATAAAACGTAAATAATTTTACATTATAAAGAATGGGCAATTAAATATTTCAATTGGGCAATTAAATATTTCAAATAAAATCAAGAACTTTTCTCTCGTAAATGGGAAACGCAAGAGGTGTTAAAAACACGGACAATGGTCATATTACCTCTCACCCACCGTTGGGTTACCGGGCCTTTTGCAGTGTGTAGAACTAAGTCAATTTTGGTGGAATCCATTATTATACTGACTTCTGGGAGCTTTCTCAAAGTACTGGGAGCAAAGTCGAAGTAGTTTCTTGCCTTAGGATACTAGCAAGCAACCAGTTTCGAATCTAGAACCTTTCGGCTGAAAGGCGAACCTTTAACTAACAACGCAAAGATCGTCACCAAATATAAATCAATTCTGTCGTTTTCTAAATCTGGGGTTTATAGGGTCCCATTTATCACATCGTACTTTTGTATATTGTGCATCTGATTTAAATAAGATAACACCTTGTTTTTTTCTAAAATGGTTCAAACATTTGATTATGTTGCGTAAAAAATGTTTAACATTTTACGACGATATTTTTTTGTTATTTTTTTATTCACATTAAACCTTACATCTGAAATGAAGAACTTTATTCAATACATTTGATTGACAAACACCCTTGTCAAAGAAAAAATAGAAACTGAAGATTATCCAGCATGTGTTAACCATCTGTTAACCACCACTATTTATAAAACACATTATTAGTGCCCGCAACATATTTCTACGTGCAGAAACGACAGGTTTCTCGGTTACCTTACCGCTACCCCAAATTACCGCTTGTAATACCCTATATAAAACTCTTAAGTAAACCGGGGATATTCATCACCGTGAATGGGAAAACCAAGGGGGTTAACACACGGGCAATCGTCAGATCACCTCGCGGTTACCGGAGCTATTGCAGTGTGTTGTATATGATTGACACGTTCCTTCAATTTGATAGAACCCATTAATCCGCTAGGTTCAGGCAATTTCCGTAAAGTGCCTTGCCCAAGGACACAACCGACTGGCTAGCGACCAGTTTCGCACCTGCAACCTTTCGATTGAAAGGCGACGCACTTAACCGTTAGACCAACGGGGCGGACCGAAATATAATATAATATATATAATACATATAATATATAATACTATATATATAATGTAAATATAATACACGATCACCATGAGTAAAAAACCGCTTATAAACCAATAAATGCCGATAATAAATTGCAATACAAACAAAAGTATTCGGGGTCACCTATTTGAAACAAATAAACTCTTCCATCATAGGTACTCCAAGCAGCTCTTATATTTTTGCAACTTCGGAAAGAACATTGTGACATTCATCTTTATATTCCTCTTCTCCTTTTCTATATAAAAACTTTTTTATTTGTAAAGGACATAAAGTTTTTATTTTTTCATTGCCACAAGAACCTTATTAACCAGCTCCAAATTATCTAGCCCTTTGGCAACGGAATTGTTTTCTCTCTATATACCACTTCTATACGTGCATGAAACACGGACACTAGTAAGTGCATATGCAAAAGGTATAACTGTGGCTCATTTCGTTCTCAAAGAACCGTTTAAAAACTTTTGAACCAGGCCAAGTCGATCATTTTACCTTAACGTCCTCTGACGTCGGGTGCCCATTTTATTACGTATAAGTTAGTATTGTGAGGTCACGATTTGGTCTTTGTGGAACCGGTTTGAGGTTAATTCGTCGCCTCTCAGCCGAAGGAGATTGAAGAACGGTTGATAGCTAATCAGTTGTCATTGCGAACAGTGCAGCACAGAATAATTTTGGTTTGTGTTGAACATAAATCAAATAATGTGAAACCACTAAAATAAAAAATAATTTGCCGTGCAGTGAAAATATTGTGATTGGGTAATCAGATAATATGACTGGTAAGTTCTACGTCTTTAAACCCCACAGAGGTCCTTATCAATCAAACTATCGCTTAGCAGAGCATTGTTTTAACCACTAATTAAACACATTTGCCAGTGTTTGTTACAGTTTTAAATCACTCTTAAAAATGTAATAATACTTCATTTCTGTATATTGAACATAAAATCTCAATTTATCTTTAATCTCACCCAAAACTTAACCGTTGTCATGTCATAGATAAATCTTATTTCGTTTAGATAAATGATATTACATCCTAGATATGGAAAAGCTGAAACAGTGAATAATTGGCTTTGTGACCGAATAATCGTCATATATGGCGAACAAAAAGTATTTTACCCGTTTATGATTGGATAGAGAGTGAATACCAAATCCCAACTGAAAAAGGTATGGTTGTCGTTATACTTACCGTCATATTTCCCCACTTTTCAAAGTTTATTGTTTAACCTTGTATCATTACCATAGCTTCGCTGCCGCAGAAGGTAAAGAACCGGTTCCTCAAGTCGGAACGAGCGCAGCAAATTGACCGGAACCGCGGTTTATTTTGCTGGCGATGTCCAGCGCTTTGGTGGTATTCTGAGCGTGAATCGTAGGCATTTAAGTGCTCGTTAGTAAAGATTTTGCTCGAATTTTTCTGCCAATACATTTCGAGGTATTTCTTATAACATAAATGTTTGTAAGTTGTTCATAACATTTGTGTTGTCTTTATAGGCTTGTGTATTTAGATAGCCTACTGCTTGTAAGACCGAAACTGGTCTGTAAGATCGAAATTGGTTGCTAGCTAGTCGCTTGTGTTCTTGGGCAAGGAACTTAACGGACATTACCTAACCCCCGGTGGATTAAAGGGGTCTACTAAATTAAAGTAAAAGGTAAACCATACACAACTCGATGGTGGACGCGAGGTAATATGAAGATTGCCCGCGTGATAATGCTTTGCGTTTTCGGCCCATTCATGAAGATAAAGCTTGAAACAATCATATATTCCTTGTTGGTTTAAAAGACAAACAATTATAATGATGGGACTGTAATCACAGTGGGTTCGCATCGACAGTTTGGACTTACTCAACCGTTTCGCTTAAACCGCAACCACCCAGACTGTTACACCGTTATATGCAACTGTTACACCGTTATATGCATAGCATTGCGGGAGTTTTAGTAAACCGACCATTTAAACCAGTTAAAGGCGGTTTGCTCCATCGGGATACCAAATACAAGCTAGTTTCTATATTCAACTTAGTTTTGATTACTATGTTTTAAGTGTTTGTTCATTCCATTTTTGTTTTATTGGACAGAACACAAATAAATCACGTATTTTATCATAGTCGTATTGTTACTTCCGCGGGTGGAGTAACGCGGTTGCTTTGGTTTGAAAATAACTCGTATCGAATAAAAGAACAGACAGTTTGTGTCCTCGAATTATAATTGGCGATCAGAGTTCAAACGGTTACAGATGCGGAACGGAGGGGGCAGGGACGATATGGGGGTGATACAGGGACGATATGGACGGAGATGTTACGCAGTGGGGATGATACGTGGATGATACGGTTTTATGTAAATTTAAAAATAAAGAGACCAAAATCAATAATTGACGGGTGTACGTATGAAATAGTAAACAATTACACTCACCAAACTTTGGCTTTAGAACCGGAACGGAAAATACACGGTATCAGATACATTACTGTGCTGCAGACTGTACGGTGACTAAATCAAAAAGAAATCATGTTCTAACACGCGGTCGGGTATAGATATTGTAACACAAACTCCCATTGTGACGTAATTTGGTTGTGATGCAATTTATTATTTATCATAGACATCAATAAAACATTAATGGGTCGAGATATCTTACATCCTCCCCCGCCAAAAATGGAAAAATGCGTCATCAAAGCAGTTTCAATTTTTTTACACAAAGAAAAGATTCGAGGCACATTTTTAACGAAGAATAAAAAACAAAAAAAAATATACACAATATATACAATAAGGCGTAACGCCGTGCCAGGTCATGGGGCGCTCCTCTCTCGCTCGCTCACGATCACGCAAAAGTTTTGCGATAGGCCGCTTCATTAACACCAGCGGGCAGTCTTCACTTCGACGCTTTCTAACGATCCCATGTTTGTCATGAAACAAGGTGTTCACGCGGCCCAGGAGGCCATTGTCCTCGAGGGGCGGAATTGTCCACAAGGAGTACAACATCTCCTTCAGCAACATTGTCCTTTTGCTCGTGCCATTTCTGTCGAGAGATTATTGATCGAGGGTACTCTTGGATCCAGCGTTTCCAGAACTCGTCAGCGAGATACTGGACAACTCGGTAGCGTCGTCGGGCGTAGCAATCTGTACTACGTGTCACTGTCGGTGGCGGAGTAATTGTAGGGTTGATTTTCAGAAGGTGATTCGGTGTCAGCGGCAGGTCTTCTCCGATCTCCAGCGGTACTTGTGTAAGCGGTCTGGAATTGACAATGTCCTCCACTTCAACAAGCAGGGTGTGTAGAAGGTCATCATCGAGCGGCTTGCCCTGCAATAATGCCTGCAAAATAAATTTCACGGAACGGATCAATCGTTCCCAAGCCCCACCAAAGTGGCTTGCAGCTGGTGGGTTAAATTTCCAGATTATATTTTTCTGTCTCAGGTAGTCGCCAACTTGATTGCGATTCCATTCTTCTATACATTCTCGAAGTATCCGCTCGCAGCCGACGAAGTTAGTGCCATTGTCGGAATACAGGTGAGTGACGGGACCTCGTCGGGCCGTAAAACGTCGCAGGGCATTTATAAACGCGTCGGTAGACAAGTCCGTAGCGACTTCTAGATGGATGGCGCGAGTAGTCATACATGTAAACAGACACCCATACCGTTTTACTTCACTTCTCCTTAACTTGGTCAGTAGCGGGCCGAAGAAGTCCACTCCTGTATGAGTGAACGGTGGTTCGTCAATTTGCAGTCTTGACGGCGGGAGATCAGCCATGATCTGTCTTTCGGGCCTTGCAGCTCTTCGCTGGCACAGTAGGCATCGGGACAGGATACGTCGGGTTGCAACTCTAGCATTTTGCACCCAGTAGCGCTGAAATAAAATGTTTAGAGTGTGATTCATACCAGAGTGTGCAGCATCAACACTGTGGCAGTGATCGATGAGTAAGTCAGTAAGGTGGCAGTTATCGGGGATAATGGCAGGGCGTGCTTTGTAGTCAAGACGTGCATTGTCCAATCTACCTCCAACGCGTAGAATGCCATCATTGAGAATAGGGTTTAGTTTGTAGATCGGTGACGTAGAAGGCGGATGTCGGGTCGATTGCATGCGCATCCAATCGGGGAACTCCCCCCGTTGTACGTACCGCACGAGGGCGCTCTCAGCAGATCGAAGCTCCTCGGCGTCAATCGGCAATGTCGGAATTTTTGCGGTGTCCTTCTTTACCTTGTTCTTCAGGTATGCACAAAAACGGAGAATCCAGGACGTGCTTATCTTCAATCGATGCAGGGACGAGAAATAACGGATGAATTTGTCCGTGGGTGAGCAGCTGGTAGCTGTCAGAAATACAGATTCTGGTTTTGGGAGGTCAAAACTTCGGTAGATTTGCTCCGTTGGTTGTGGCCGTAAAAACGTAGTAGGCCAGTCTTTAGCGGGACGGTGTAGGAACTTAGGGCCGGAATGCCACGTTCCTGTCTTCATCATGGTTCTTGCCGTCGTTCCACGTGACGCTTGATCAGCTGGGTTCAGTTTCGTAGGAACATGTCTCCAGTCGTGCACGCTTGTGTATGCTTCGATTTGAGAGAGGCGGTTTCGAGAGAAAACCGGAAAGTTCTTGCAGTCAGAGAAAAGGCTTTGTAGAACAATTGTCGAGTCCGTCCAGTAGATACACGGGCAATCGTCCAGTCCGAGTTCCCTTTTCACGGTTCGCGATAATTTTACTGCGTCAAGTGCAGCTTCGAGCTCCAATCTAGGAATTGTGTGCTTACCAGAATCGCAGAGAAGAGACTTTCCCATCACGAACGAACATGTCGTGTTGTCATCCTCGAAGGTGGTTCTAAGGTAGCATACGCAACCACGGGCGGCGGTAGATGCGTTTGCAAATACATGGAGCTGTACTCCGGGGGTCGGATGACGGACTTGTGGTTTGAAGCACCGAGGAATTCTAATGCGGGTCAGTTCATTAAGGCTGTTGCACCAAGCTTTCCATCGCTCGAGCTCGGTGCCAGTGACCTCCTCGTCCCAGTCGGTTTTCATCAAGCAGAGATCTCTGTAAATAAGTCGGGCCTCCAATACAACAGGGGCAACAAAGCCTAATGGATCGAAAAGTGAATTGGTAACGGAAAGCATACCTCGTCGTGTCAGCGGTTTTGTCGGGATAGTGATGTCGAATCTGAACTCGTCGTCTTGGACACACCAATTGATTCCCAGAACACGTTCATGTACCTCTCCTCCTAGCGGAATATCTTGAATCACCTTTGCTCGATCATCGGCCGGAACGGATTCCATCACAGCGACACTAGTGGATAGCCACTTCGTCAGTTTAAAGCCACCCATTGAAAGTAGGATTACGTAAATCCTTCACCAGTTGGATGCCGGCTTGATCATCAACGGCGGTTACGAGGCAGTCGTCCACATAAAAGTTATTCTTTACAACTTCGGCCACTCGTGGATGAAAAAACTTGCCAAATTCTCTGGCAGTTTCGCGCAGGCAGAAAGTTGCGCAGCACGGTGACGAGCGGGCGCCAAACAGGTGACACGTTCATGCGGTGCGGAACGGGTGATTTGGTCAGGTCGCCTCCTGGCCACCACAAGAATCTCAGAGCGTCACGATCCTTTTGGGCAACCAGAACTTGATGAAACATTGCTTCTATGTCGGATACGATAGCCACGCGTTCTCTGCGGAATCTCATCAACACCCCTACCAAGCGGGTTCACTAAATCAGGGCCCTTCATCAGCTTGTCATTTATAGATTGTCCTTCGCATTTCGCCGCACAGTCATACACGATACGAACCTTACTTGGTTTCTTTGGGTTAATTACAGGGTGATGCGGGAGGTACCATAACTTTATTGTTGGTAGTATTCACTTCGTCCTCTGGCACTACTTCTGCGTACCCATTGTCCAACATCATCGTCATGTATTTCGTATACTTTACGGAAAAATCGACATTCTCTCGCCAGTCGCTTCTTCAAACTTGATAGTCTGCTCCTTGCCATTGGCAGGCTATCCGGTAAAACGGTGCTGTCGTCTTTCCATGGCAGCGGAAGTTGGTAGTGGCCTTCAACTCTTTCAATTCGGCGCGTCATTATATCGTAAGCCATGACGTCTTCTTTTGAGTACTTCATGCCAAACTCCGACCGCCTCCTTGTGGCTTCGAAGCCAGGCACATCAATGTGTTCCACGTCGTCGGTTGCAGCAGTATCGGAGGAGGGGAACACATCACCAACGTCATTGATCAGTAAATTCTTTATAACTTCGTTACTTCCTGAGCCTGCTGTGACTTGAAGTAAGAATCCGGCTGCGCCCTCTTCGTTCGGCGAGCTGTCCAGTGACGGTCCTTTTAACAGCCAGCCTAAGGGGGTCCGGATAGCGTCCGGCGTCTCCCGTGGATTTGGTGCGAAGCGACTTTCCAGGCACCGGTGTGCCATTGCGTTGTCGTTGCCGATCAACAGCATCACTTCACCATCGGGAATTTGTGGCAGGTCCACTCCACGAAGGTACTTATATCGGTTTAGTTTATTGGGCTCTGGAATCTTGCTCGGTGTAGCGGGAATTTCCTTAATGAGCGCAACGTCGGGCAGGTTAAGCTCTTCGCCGCCAGCAAGCGGAAGAACAGTTAACGAGACGGAAGTCGTTTTAACATTGATCGGTTCGGAGGTAGTCATTGTACACAGGTCAAAGTTCGCGGCGCGACCAGTCGGCGTAGCTTGTAACTGATCGGCCAGTCGACGGTCACAGAATGTGCGGTTCGCTCCGGAATCGAGAAGAGCGTACACTCTCGTCTCTTTGCCTCCGCTTCTAACGCGTACGGGTACAATGTCTAAATATGCGGAAGTCGGTATCACGGTGTTTTTCTTAGCGCTAAGCGAGTGCATGCATGCTTTAACGGTCGTGTTGCTCTCAATTCGGTCTGCGGGTCTGATGATCCATCTCGGGTCATGGAGCAAGGTGTGGTGGAAATTGCCGGTGCAACCTTCTACACTGCATTTGATTTTATGTGGGCATTCTCGCACGGAAGGCCTGCCTTTAGGCATTTAAAGCATAGGCCGCATTCCCGGGTTACGCGCTTACGTTGCTCGTACGATTTATCCTTGAAGTCGCGGCAGGCGCCAATCAAATGTGGTTTCTTGCAGACAGGGCACTGCAGCCCGGACGGTTTCGGAGTGGGAGCGGCAGCAGTGGGAAATTCGGCAGTCACGTTCACGTTATAAGCCGACACTTTCGGTTTTCGTGCGGTAGTTACTACAGGATTTGTCCCAGTCAGAAATTATCTTCGACTTATCCCCGGGCCATATACTGAACCGGACGAGTTATCTTTGATTAATCCAAGACATGGCTATGTAACGATTAAACTAGGATATTTCAGGGCGTTATCTTAGGTTGTGCCACTGATACATCTATGATAACATATCATGGAAGGGCCATCGATGATTATTTGGGTATACTCTGAGATAAGTTTTTCTTAAAATATTCAACGACTCTGATTTTTATTCAATGTTCGACTTCGACGTTAGCGAAGATTGCGATTGATTGTCTACGGACCTTATATTCCGGCTGTTTTGTTCTATCGTAGTCGTATAGGCCTAGCTTAGTTGTTCTGTGACATGATGTGCTTTTTAATTTATTTATTTATTTAAAAATAAGTATAAAATACCAACTGTTTACAGGAGAAAAGTTTTCGCTCTCTTTCGATCAGTCACTTTGCCAATACAACGCTAAGCCTCGCGGATTTATCTGTTAGTTTAGTTTAACATTTATATTAAATATGATGTTTATGGTATTTTCGCATATTCGCTTAAAAAATGGAGGGAAATGAATTTAAATTTGAAAGTCGTCGTTTTTGATTGGTTTAGAGAGACTGTGTTTTAGTCTCTTTGATTGGTTTAAAGCTAGCATCTCTTACAAAGGATATTGCTGTAAAATAGGCTACCAGTAAGTCTGTAGTTCCGTTGCAGGTGTAAGGTTGGTTATAAAGTGTAAGGTTAGTTTTAATTATAGTAAGGCCTACGGCAGCTGTTAGGTACTGGAGTAGATTAGTGTCGTGTGGTTGGTATATGTTAAAAAAATTGTATTTGTTGATGGCAGACTTTTCGAAGTATAGTAACCAAAAACTGGAGGATAAGTGAAACTGTTTGCAAGTGGCCTCTAGAGTGTTTAATCCTTCAAGATTTGGTTAAAGAAGAATGTAACTTATAATTAAACTGGGAAACCTATAATTGCACAATTCTGTGCGAATCAAGTAAGTACGCTATAAAATTGGCTTAAAGATAGCTTGCTAACTTTATAATTTGTGTTTTATTGGTCTTTTGAGGTGTAATTTTTAATATCTATATATGTATATATATGTGTGTGAATACATATATTTTATGTATATTTTAACATAACTTTATTATTATACTTATGTAATCTAGGTTGTAATGTTAACTTGTTTTTATTTATGTACATTTTACATGTATGTATAGGCCTACTCAATTGATAGATTCTTATGACCGTGAAAATGGTAAAACACAAAGGGCCTTATCACACAGGCAATCATCAGACTGTATCATGCCAATCATCTGGTTGCCGGGGCTATTGTAGTGTGATGTATATTATTTGGATGTTTCTATGTACAGTTTTAGTTAAACCCATTAATCCACTGGGCTTAACGATGTTCGCAAATGTCTCAATCCAGTGAATTCAAAAAGGGTATTTAAAAGTGAACTAATAAAAAATACTCATGAGCCATTAAAATATCTCCGGCTAACCTACTGCGAACATTCAACACACGTTATGTTGACAAATGCTGAAATGGTGTCTGCTGTGGTTTAAAAGCAAAAATATTATACCTGCACGGTGCAGACTCTATTCCCAATAAACCAAATATTTAATTTAAAATAATTCTCACTGACATGACTTATCTATTCTCCAGATGTGCTGCAACAAACCGAATATAAAGATACTAGTCATGACCAACTGACAGCAGAGATCAGCATTGTACTTTCTGGTGCGGGATACTGGGATGGTGGTAGAGACAGGAGGCGTGTCAGTGGAAAGGCAGCAGAAAATTGTGTTGAAAATGAATGAAAATAAAAAAAATCATTTGGATTAACTGTTATGTAACTTGCTTTTGACAAATTAGCGTCATGTAAGGTACTAGGTACCCACCCAGCAGCTCTGGCCCACGATAGGGAACGCTTCTATAAATCAAAGATGTTTTCCCGATGCTTGGCCAGGTGTTACCTTTCCTGTCATAACCCATGTCTATATATCTGGTTAAACCCTGGCACGTCATGCTAGGACCATACTAAATGTTGGGATAAATCAAGCTTGATCGGAGATAATTTTTCCGACTGGGGTGGACTTTAGCAGTAAACACTTTCCATACACAGAGTTAGCTTCGCGACTCTGTTCTCTAACGAAGTTAGCAAAGTCTTTAAAAACAGCTACCGCACCTGTTTTGTCCTGTATACTCAGCGACTTGGATATCCATTTCTTTCTCAGTTCCAATGGCAGCTTGTTGACCAGCGTCGATATGAAGCCAACAGAGTCTACCGTCGATTTTACCCTTGTCTTTTCCAGGGACGCGCAGCAGTTTCGGAGCAGAACGGCCAATTTCTCCAGCGCTTCGGGGTCATCTGCGGGCACCCTCGGGAATTCCTGCAACAAGCTCTCGCACCGTCGTGCTATTATATGGGGTTGACCATATCTTTCGAATAATTCTTGCATGGCCGTTTCGTAGCCATCATTTTCGTAATTATCTACGGAGTTATGCTTAATTTTCTCACAGACGGGCTCTGTGCAATGTTGGAGTAGGTATACTAATTTTAGGTCGTATGAGTCTACTTTGTCGGCAATATGTAGCTGGTATAGGTTGACGAAGGACCAGTAGTCCATCGGATCTCCATTAAATTTTTGTACGATTGGTTTGGGTAGAAAGCGTTCACCTACCTCTTGGTGGTTTACGTGACGGAGTGGTGAATCTCGTCGGATACGAGTCGGTGATAGCTGTGTACGTCGTTGTTGATTGCGCATTGGGGAGCGATCAGCATATCGGGACGGTCGGTTCTGATGCTGTGTTGTCACGTGTTCTCTTTCGTCGTTCACCCGGATGTCGGACGGAAACGGTGGCAAATGACGTTCGGTTAAGGGAAGATGTGACATAGCGCTGTCCTTCGGGCGCACAACGGGCGGGGCGTACAGAGTAGAACGTTGTGGTGGCTGCGCTGCGGTCGGTGTTATCTCGTTGCGTGATTGTTCAGTGGATGTAGTCTGCTCTAGAAGCGGTGTCGTTGAGCCAGCATATTGGCGGGTTTGAACTTCGTTGTGTCTGGCCTCAGGAAGCGATGCTTCCTCCCATGCCCTAGCTTCAGCTTCAGCCAATTCTAGTTTTCGCCGGGATTCACGGTCGGCGAGTTCCTCTTGTAATTTTCTTTCTCTTTCAGCTGCTTCAGCGAGCAGTTTTCTTTTATGTTCCTCTGTTTCAGCGAGCAGTTTTTTTTTATGTTCCTCTGTTTCAGCGAGCAGCTTGCTTTCTTCTTTTCTCTCTAAGTCTTGTTGTCGCGCAAGCCTAGCAAGTTCAAGCTTTACCTTGCTATCTTTTAGTTAAAGCTGCGCATCGAGCTTGTAGTGCTTACAACACTTACTGATTCGTGCTTTTCATCGAGTGGTGTGGTTGAATTAGGTGGTGCTGGTATCTGCTTGGCTTCTTCAATGCCTGGCTGCTTGGCTTCTTCAATGTTGTCCAGCCATTGTTCTACGCGGTGTTCTGGTTGGTTATCCATGGTCGAGAGGTACGGTTACGATGGGTTTGATCAGTTTGCTCAGTTTGAAAACGATGTTACTTCCGCGGGTGGAGTAACGGGGTTGCTTTGGTTTGAAAATAACTCGTATCGAATAAAAGAACAGACAGTTTGTGTCCTCGAATTATAATTGGCGATCAGAGTTCAAACGGTTACAGATGCGGAACGGAGGGGGCAGGGACGATATGGGGGTGATACAGGGACGATATGGACGGAGATGTTACGCAGTGGGGATGATACGTGGATGATACGGAGGGATGATACGTTTTTTTGTAAATTTAAAAATAAAGAGACCAAAATCAATAATTGACGGGTGTACGGGTACAAGTAAAGAAGACGCCGACAATTTTAAAAACGAGAGAGACAAAAAAAGAAAAAGGCGACCCAAAATGTAGCTAAACTGTCACCTAAAATTACACATAAACAACGCAAAATATAAAAAATATTATTAAAATGTGGTTTAAATCTGGTTCTAAACAGCATAAAAGCATTTTTATAATATAAATCAAACAGAAAAAATCATTTTTTGTAGAAACCTTACCTTGATTGCCTTTTTTAAAGGATTTGCGCGTTAAAAACAAGGCGGGTTTAGTTAATTCTAAATAATTCGACTTATAGAAAACATACAATGATAATTTTGAATTCGTTGGAATGAAGAATAAATTATAAATCATATAAAGCCAAATTTAATACAGTATATCGACTGTATACCCCTCGTATATTAGGGTAAAGTCGACATACTTTTACGCAAAAACTACTTAGTTTAATTTAAATTTAAAACAATCCACATATAGATATGTGATTCCTTTATACATTCTGTAAACATTAGCCGTCTACTCAATGTAGTTTTTGTTTTACAGCGATTTACGCAACACCACCTTGAATCGATTTCATCCCGGCCAATGTGAAGCATTGTGTGACGATGTACCTAGTAAAGAAGACGCCGACACGAAATAGGGTCCAGGTAATAGCAGATAACTCTTCTTGTGTTTAATTAAGAATTGCTATCTTGGTTTTGTTGGAAAGAAGAATAAATTATGAATCATATGAAACGAAAATTAATACAATTTGTCAACTAAATACCCCTTTTATAATTGGGTAAAGTCTACACACTTTTACGCAAAAAGTACTTTATTTATTTTAATTTTTAAACAACATACATATAGATATATTATTCCCTTGTACGTACTGTAATTATTAGTTGTCCACTCAATGTAGTTTTTGTTTGAGAGCGATTTAAGCAACACCACCTTGAACCTATTTCATCCCGGCCATTGCGAAGCATTGTGCGACGATGTACCTAGTAAAGAAGACGCCGACACGAAATAGGGTTCAGTAAACAATACATTACTATTCTGGTGTTAAAGTTACAATTGCATTATTAGTTTTGTTGAAAAGAAGAATAAATTTTGAATAAAATGAAACTAAATTTAATACAATATATAGATAGAATACCCCTCGTATAATAGGGTAAAGTCTACAGACTTTTACGCAAAATTTACAAAGTTTAATTTAAAATTAAAACAATACTCATATAGATATGTGATTCCTTTGTACACTCTGTAAATAAGTCCATTTACATGGCGCTTTGAAATGGATTCGAATCTATTTCGCCAATCCGTTCTCTCGTTTTGCGCGAAAAGAAAAAGGCCCAACGGATTTGAGATGTCATATCTCCAATCCGATAAAAGGAGCGGTTTTCTGGAACGGATTGGGATTTGAATTTAGGCTTAAGAAGTTTGCAAACTTGTAAAACTTTAATTTTTAGATGTTTGACTTATAAACACAATTTCCTCCAGGTATTAGAGTAATTTAGCAAGCCTAGTGTGTCTGTCTAATGTTAGGTTACCATCGCAAAAAGTGTTAAATCATAAATCAAAAGTCGTAGGACTAAATCAAAACTATTATAATCCAGGACAATACATAACTCATACGCTAACATTCCACTAGGCTAACCGACAACATTAACATCAGCAGTCAGATCCAATTGCATTAAAAAATTAGCATCATGTAAATGCGACACTTAACGGATTAGATTTGAAACGTGTGTGACGTCATTTCAAATCCGTTTAGTACTCAATCCGATCCGTTTGAGCATGCATCATGTAAACAGCCTTAATATTAGCCGTCTACTCAATGTAGTTTTTGTTTTACAGCGATTTACGCAACACCACCTTTAATCGATTTCATCCCGGCCATTATTGTGAAGCATTGTGCGACGATGTACCTAGTAAAGAAGACGCCGACACGAAATAGGTTCCATTTAATAGCAGATAATTCTTCTTGTGTTCAATTAAGAATCGCTATCTTGGTCTTGTTGGAAAGAAGAATAAATTATAAATTATATTAAACCAAAATTAATACAATACATAGATTGTATACCCCTCGTATAATGGGGTAAAGTCTACAAATTTTTACGCAAAAACTACTAAGTTTAATTTAAATTTAAAACAATACACATATAGATATATTATTCCTTTGTACATTTTGTAAATATTAGCGGTGTACTCAATGTACTTTTTGTTTGATAGCGATTTACGCAACACCACCTTGGACCTATTTCATCCTGGCCATTGTGAAACATTGTGCGACGATGTACCTAGTAAAGAAGACGCCGACACGAAATAGGGTCCAGTTAACAACTCATTTCTCTTCTTGTGTTTAATCTACAATCACATTATTGGTTTTGTTGCAAAGAAGAATAAATTATGAATCATATGAAATAAAAAATAATACAATGTGTCAACTAAATACCCCTTTTATAATTGGGTAAAGTCGGCATCCATTTACGCAAAAAGTACTGGGTTTATTTTAAATTTTAGACAATCCACATATAGTTATATTATTCCTTTATACAGTGTTTATATATAAGTGGTTAACTCAAAGTAATTTTTGTCTTACAGCAATTTACGCAACACCGCCTTGAACCTATTTCATCCTGGCTATTGTGAAGCATTGTGCGATTATGTACCTAGTAAAGAAGACGCCGACACGAAATAGGCTCCAGTTTACAACTCATTTCTCTTCTTGTGTTCAGTTTACAATTGTATTCTTGATTTTGTTGGAAAGAAGAATAAATTTTGAATCATATGTATTAAAATTTAATACAATACATAGATTGTATACCCCTCGTATAATGGGGTAAAGTCTACAAATTTTTACGCAAAAACTACCAAGTTTAATTAAAATTTAAAACAATCTCCATATAGATATGTTATTCCTTTGTACATTCTGTAAATATTAGCGGTCTACTCAATGTACTTTTTGTTTGATAGCGATTTACGCAACACCACCTTGAACCTATTTCATCCCGGCTATTGTGAAGCATTGTGCGACGATGTACCTAGTAAAGAAGACGCCGACACGAAATAGGGTTCAGTTAACAACACATTACTCTTCTTGTGTTTAATTTACAATTGCATTCTTAGTTTTGTTGGAAAGAAGAATAAATTTTAAATCATATGAAACCAAGTTTAATACAATATATAGATTGAATACCCTTCGTATAATAGGGTAAAGTCTACAGGCTTTTACGCAAAAACTACCCAGTTTATCTCAAAATTAAAACCATTTTTATATAGATATGTTATTTTTTTGTACATTGTGTAAATATTGGCCGTGTACTCAATGTATTTTTTGTTTGATAGCGATTTACGCAACACCACCTTGAACCTATATCATCCCGGCCATTGCGAAGCATTGTGCGACGATGTACCTAGTAAAGAAGACGCCGACACGAAATAGGGTTCAGTAAACAATACATTACTCTTCTGGTGTTAAAGTTACAATTGCATTATTAGTTTTGTTGAAAAGAAGAATAAATTTTGAATAAAATCAAACTAAATTTAATACAATATATAGATTGTATACCCCTCGTATACTAGGGTAAAGTCTACAGACTTTTACGCAAAAACTACAAAGTTTAATTTAAAATTAAAACAATACTCATATAGATATGTGATTCCTTTGTAGACTCTGTAAATATTAGCCGTCTACTCAATGTAGTTTTTGTTTTACAACGATTTACGCAACATCACCTTTAATCGATTTCATCCCGACCATTATTGTGAAGCATTGTGCGACGATGTACCTAGTAAAGAAGACGCCGACACGAAATAGGGTCCAGTTAATAGCAGATAACTCTTCTTGTGTTTAATTAAGCATCGCTATCTTGGTTTTGTTGGAAAGAAGAATAAATTATGAATCATATGGAATCAAATCTAATACAATATATAGATTGTATACCCCTCGTATACTAGGGTAAAGTCTACACTCTTTTACGCAAAAACTACTTAGTTTAATTTAAAATTAAAACAATCAACATATAGATATGTGATTCCTTTATAAATTCTGTAAATATTAGCCGTCTACTCAATGTAGTTTTTGTTTTACAGCGATTTACGCAACACCACCTTTAATCGATTTCATCCCGGCCATTGTGAAGCATTGTGCGACGATGTACCTAGTAAAGAAGACGCCGACACGAAATAGGGTCCAGTTAATAGCAGATAACTCTTTTTGTGTTTAATTAAGCATCGCTATCTTGGTTTTGTTGGAAAGAAGAATAAATTATGAATCATATGAAACTAAAATTAGTACAATATGTCAACTACATACCCCTTTTATAATTGGGTAAAGTCGACATCCATTTACGCAAAAAGTACTGGGTTTATTTTAAATTTTAGACAATCCACATATAGTTATATTATTCCTTTATACAGTGTATAAATATTAGTGCAAAACTCAAAGTAATTTTTGTCTTACAGCAATTTACGCAACATCGTCTTGAACCTATTTCATCCTGGCCATTGTGAAGCATTGTGCGACGATGTACCTAGTAAAGAAGACGCCGACATGAAATAGTGTCCAGTTAACAACAAATAACTCTTCTTGTGTTTAATTTACAATTGCTATCTTGGTTTTGTTGAAAAGAAGAATAAATTTTGAATCATATGTATTAAAATTTAATACAATATGTCAAATGTATACCTATCGTATAATAGGGTAAAGTCTACACACTTTTACGCAAAAAGTACTTTATTTATTTTAATTTTTAAACAACAGACATATAGATATGTTATTCCTTTGTACATTCTGTAAATATTCGTTGTCCACTTAATGTAGTTTTTGTTTGATAGCGATTTAAGCAACACCACGTTGGACCTATTTCATCCCGGCCATTGTGAAACATTGTGCGACGATCTTGTACCTAGTAAAGAAGACGCCGACACAAAATACGGTTCAGTTAACAACACATTACTCTTCTCGTGTTAAAGTTACAATTTCATTATTAGTTTTGTTGAAAAGAAGAATAAATTTTGAATAAAATGAAACTAAATTTAATACAATATATAGATTGTATACCCCTCGTATAATAGGGTAAAGTCTGCAGACTTTTACGCAAAAACTACATAGTTTAATTTAAAATTAAAACAATACACATATAGATATGTTATTCCTTTGTAAATTCTGTAAATATTAGTTGTCCACTCAATGTAGTTTTTGTTTGATAGCGATTTAAGCAACACCACCTTGAACCTATTTCGTCCCGGCCATTGTGAAGCATCGTGCGACGATGTACCTAGTAAAGAAGACGCCGACACGAAATAGGGTCCAGTTAACAACTCATTTCTCTTCTTGTGTTTAATCTACAATCACATTATTGGTTTTTTGGAAAGAAGAATAAATTATGAATCATATGAAACAAAACTTAATACAATATGTCAACTAAATACCCCTTTTATAATTGGGTAAAGTCGACATCCATTTACACAAAAAGTACTGGGTTTATTTTCAATTTTAGACAATCCACATATAGTTATATTATTCCTTTATAGAGTGTATATATATTAGTGGTTAACTCAAACTAATTTTTGTCTTACAGCAATTTACGCAACACCGCCTTGAACCTATTTCATCCCGGCCATTGTGAAACATTGTGCGACGATGTACCTAGTAAAGAAGACGCCGACACAAAGTAGACTTTACCCTATTATACGAGGGGTATACAATCTATATATTGTATTAGATTTGATTCCATATTATTCAAAATTTATTTCTTCTTTCCAACAAAACCAAGATAGCAATTGTAAATTAAACACGAGAAGAGTAATGTATTGTTAACTGAACCCTATTTCGTGTCGGCGTCTTCTTTACTAGGTACATCGTCGCACAATGCTTCACAATGGCCGGGATGAAATAGGTTCAAGGTGGTGTTGCGTAAATCGCTGTAAAACAAAAACTACATTGAGTAGACGGCTAATATTTACAGAATGTACAAAGGAATAATATATCTATATGTGTATTGTTTTAATTTTAAATTAAACTATGTAGTTTTTGCGTAAAAGTCTGTAGACTTTACCCTATTATACGAGGGGTATACAATCTATATATTGTATTAGATTTGATTTCATATGATTCAAAATTTATTCTTCTTTCCAACAAAACTAAGAATGCAATTATAAATTAAACACAAGAAGAGTTATCTGCTATTAACTGAACAATATTTTGTGTCGGCGTCTTCGTTACTAGGTACATAATCGCACAATGTTTCACAATGGCCAAGATGAAATCTGTTCAAGGCGGTGTTGCGTAAATTACTGTAAGACAAAAATTACTTTAAGTAAACGACTAATATTTACAGACTATTCAAAGGAATAATATATCTATATGTTTATTGTTTTAAATTTAAATTAAACTAAGTAGTTTTTGCGTAAAAGTATGTCGACTTTACCCTAATATACGAGGGTTATACAGTCGAAATACTGTATTAAATTTGGCTTTATATGATTTATAATATATTCTTCCTTCCAACGAATTCAAAATTATCATTGTATGTTTCCTATAAGTCGAATTATTTAGAATTAACTAAACCCACCTTTATTTTAACGCGCAAATCCTTTAAAAAAAGGCTATCAAGGAATGTTTTCTACACAAAAATGTTTTTTTCTGTTTGATTTATATTATAAGAATGGTTATATGCTGTTTAGAACCACATTTAAACTAGTTTTATTTAATATTTGTTATATATTACGTTATTTATGTGACTTTTTACCTACATTTTAAGTCACTCGTTTGCCTTTTTCTTTTTTTGGCCTCTCTCGTTTTTAAAATTGTCGGCGTCTTCTTTACTTGTACCGGTGTACGTATGAAATAGTAAACAATTACACTCACCAAACTTTGGCTTTAGAACCGGAACGGAAAATACACGGTATCAGATACATTACTGTGCTGCAGACTGTACGGTGACTAAATCAAAAAGAAATCATGTTCTAACACGCGGTCGGGTATAGATATTGTAACACAAACTCCCATTGTGACGTAATTTGGTTGTGATGCAATTTATGATTTATCATAGACATCAATAAAACATTAATGGGTCGAGATATCTTACACGTATGTTATAGTTTTATTGTACATATTGAATAATGATTCCTGTTATTGATTTCGACCATTGACGACCCAACGTCCTAGTCACCCATGCAAAATTAGAAGAAACAGGAAAAGCTTTGGTCGATGTTTTGTCTTCAACTGGTTTCGTATATCTCAAAAACCACGGTATCAGAAAGTATGTTGGCATTTTGGTTACTTGCATCACATTCTAGTGTTTTAAGTTTAGTTTGTTTTTCCCCTTCATTGCATCAAGGAAGACTAGCATAGTTGTTTTACCCTAAAAGATCTAATATACAGCTTTCTTATGAGTCCAAACTTACGCCGTTTATCCAAAAAAAGATCGCAGATTTTTCATTTTTTAATGGGCATATGTCAAAAAACCATTTGGTTATCTCGTTTCTAAGGGGTTAAGGAGACATGCTAAAATGGCTTCGGTAGTAGTTAAATCATGTCATTAAATTTATATTGGTTAACAAAGAAAAAAGGGAGGGCCTCTTAACCTTACATTAAACACGCTTCTGCCGAAACAAACGTTAGTGAACTGTGGTGTAGCGGATATATTTCGATTTCTATGTAAAACATTGTCTTAGTGACGAGCTCATCATGAGTTCGAAACTTAGCCCGCTAAGAAAGGACTAAAGTAAACACAGTAACGAAATGCCTTAACACATGCAACTAAGGTAATTTGATAATCGGCTATGTAATGTATAACGACCCTTTTTCCAAACAATGATGCAAGCCCATTGTATCCTATTAAAATATGGTATAAGTTTTGCTTGGGAAAACAAACAAAATTGGATGCATAAAAATCTCGATTTCAGTCTTTCTTGTTACAAAGAACTCAATAAGACGTTGGATTCGAGCTGATGTGGCGATTGTCCGCATGATAAGGCTCACCTGTTTACTACCCATGTATATGCACTTTCCCATTCATTGGAATATAACATAACTGCACCATCCCATTTCATAATGATTCATCTATGTATAGGGAACTCATAGAGAACATGCGAGAAGCGGCAGACGGGATATTCACCGCACCAAGAATTGAAAAGAGAAATATGCAAGAGACCCGTTCACCAACTGTGGTTATATAGGACTTGCAACCGAGAAGTAGGATATGATTTATCAAAGATATTCCTAACATAAAAAATATATGAAATGTCTCTACCAAATATACTTTAATTGCTTAGTAGGCTTATTACATTACCTCAATATTCCAAACAAGACATTTTATGAATCGGTAGATTAAATACAAACTTGGTATACGACTACAAGGAAGTATTCCACGTTGCGTCGGCTGCGCTTGACCTATCGGTCGGTAAGAAATGGCCGCACAATCTTTCTCCCAACTTCGCTGCACTTTCCCGAACATTCATGGAAGAATGCAAATCGTTGAGTTTTCAAATCCTTGAACTCATAGGGATCGGATTGGATTTGAAAGTAAGTATCTTGGTAACATATATGGTGGTATGTATTTTTGTTAAGTTCTATCTCGCTAGAATAACTTAGTGTCGGCAGCGAACCACAAATTACTCTTTCAGAACTCTATTCAGATACATATTATAAAACACATAACAGTATGCGGATGCAACATAATTAATCTGCTGGGTCCAGGCGTTTTACTTCGAGAGGCTTACTAAAACACACAGCTAAAGCAAAAGGTTGGATTCGATCCCATAATCTTTTGGTTAAAAGGCGCCACTCTTAACCACAAATCAAAGTAAAATGAAAGGGATCGCAGACTACTTCATCAATATATTTAATTTTACGGATTGGGTTTTTTTACTATTTATGTAAGTGATTAATAAAGAATGTAAAATTCATAGCTTGATATAAATAAGTCAACAAAAAATCAAGCAACCGTTAAGGTTCGGGGAAAGTTTAAGTAAGATCACCGTCTTGCGTTCTCTGGGGGTCAATGATGATGCGTTAAGCTTGGTTTTCTACACTTGTTCCTTCGCAGGACCCTTCTATGCTTAAAGAATATCACAAATATACAAATAAGAGTGGGAGTATGTCTACTTTTCGGATATTGTACTACCCCCCAATACCCGACCACATTGGAGATGGCCATACTCGATTAGGGGAGCATAAGGACTGGACGTCAATCACACTTATCTTTCAGGATAATGTGGGTGGTTTGCAGGTGATCTACAATTCAATACGTTTAACTGGGGCTAAATTTTGAACTCATAACAAGCTTTTTTACCTGTCTTCGATTCTAAGATGGGCTTGTTCTCACAGATCGTTTTTTTTTATAGTGGTGTATAAAGTGGTATATAAATCGGTAGCGTAAACCATTTAGCAGTCGTGTTAAATATAGTTCTTTTATTTACACTAACCTCCTCTCCACAATCCCCGCCATTTAACGTAAACACACTTATCCAGGTGGAAGTAGACGGGACATACATTGATGTTACTCCGGTAGATGGCGCCCTGCTTCTTAATGCCGGTGATACATTTGAGTTTTGGACAAAAGGATTGCTTAAATCCAAGGTATGTTTTATGTGATCTAATGTATTTGAGGAAATTATTGCCTTTGTAACATTAGCAATGCGCTAGAACGATTTTCTGGGATAAACATGTGTACTAAACACGTCTGGTTGGCTTTGGTCCTGAGTTTTCTCTGTGCCGCATCAGTGAATAAAAAATGCTCGTACCTCTTTAACCCCTTGTTTTGTTATAGGACTAAAACTTTTAGGCTACAAATTGAAACGAGTAACGAGATAAAACAGAGTAGAAAGGGTGAAACAAGTGGCGAAGTGGCGAGATGGCGAGATTTTTAAAATTAGTGCTATGCACAGATAAACTTTACCAATTTAAAAAATGTCTGGTCTACATGCTGTTCAAAAATTAATAAATAAATCTTCTTGTCAATCAGATTATTATGCAAAAAATACAGCAGTGATATTGGACAAAAATACAATTCTAGAATTCACAACAATGTGTTTGCAAATAGTTGGAGCGGAACTGAAAATAATAAATTTTAATTGGGGACAAATTTAACTGAGTTTGGTTGTAATAACATATATATCCCATCCTATGTTCCAATGCGTTTGAACTAAACGACCGGGCGAATTTTATTTTTAGAAACATCGCGTGTTGATCTCGGATGACGAGAAACACAGGAAATTGGTTCGAAGATCGATGGGATATTTCGTCCATCCAGATAACGAGGTTGTTATCAATCAACCTCTCTTGTATAAAGGTGATCCGGATCTTCAAGAAAGTTTGGAAGATCCAATAACATCTCAGCAATATGTGATGAAGAATTTAAACAGGATTCTTGAACTTAAAAACATGGATTTTTAAAAACATTTTCAATAAGATTTTTAAAAACCTAAAATGATTTTTTTAATTTCATAGAAAGAATTTCAAAACTTTTATTTAATATAACTAATGGTATTTGTGCTTCGAGCTGCGGCTGATTACTTCAATAATATTGGTCGACATTTCAGGAGGTCGCTACAACTTTCATTTCTTCTAAGTGTAAAAATAGTGCCTAATGCACTTACATTCGACCAATCTGCCGCTTCACTGGTGAATCCGACCTTCAAACACGACTTTTTGAAGTTTAGTTAATAAAAAATGTTCGAGAATGAAGACACGCAAAACTCCGTAGCGGTGAAACTTGCCACGTTTTGGACAACGCAGCCAAGAGTGTGGTTCCAGTAAGCTGAAGCACAGTTCGCTCTTAAGAAGGTTACAGTCGACCAAACTGAATATATCTACGTTGTGGCAGCTTTAGACCAAGGAACAGCAAGTCGCCTCATCGACCTGCTTGAGAACCTACCACACGAAAACAAGTATGCGGCTATTAAGGATAGGATCGTCTGCTTTCTTCGTTCAGTCTAACAAGATTGCAAAGAGCGAAGCGCTTTCTACACATGCCACGTTTAGGAGACATAATGTCATCAGCCCTAATGGACGAAATGCTGGCACTTTTGGGAAACGAGGAAAGGTGTTTTCTGTTTCGTGAGCTCTTCTTGGAACTACTACTAGCACACATACGCACGGGATTGGCAACACATGAAGTCGACGATTACCAGATTTTAGCGAAGCAAGCTGATGCAATGTTGTTGACCGGGCGAGGAGACACAGATTACACGATTTCCAAGGTATTCAAACGAAAACTCCATACTTTTTCACCGCATTAAGCCGACGACGTCGACCTGCTGCTTGTCTATTCGTAGGAACACGTATGGACTGGAGTTCAGGGTCATTGGGTTTTACGATTTGGAGTGCCGTGCGACATTTCGTCCGATCGAGGATCCTAATTTACCTCCGAACTGTGGACTACCTTCAATCAGCTGCTAAATATCAGACTACACCGCTCGTGTTCGTTTTCACCCTCAGGCTAACGGTCGAACAATTTCACAGGTACCTTAAAAGCGCACTGGTGGCTCAGCTAATAGGACCCAACTGGATAGTTGCGTTGCAACTGGATAGTTGCGTTTTGGCTCATAGCGCTTAAACGGCAACTCCAATCGGATTTGGTGAAATGTTAGACCATTTAACATTCTATGCCAATTAAAAGTAAAAAAAAACATTTATTAGGGTAATTACTTTAAACACGAAGATATGTTCTTGAATTATGATTGTGACAGGCATGCCATATCGTACGGACATTTCCGACAAGGAGATCGACAAATCAGACAAGGAATCGACAATTCTAATTAAAATTTAAGAATTGTTACATAACATACCCCACATATGTAAAAACAGAAACTTATGTACTAAACCCATGGTAATTCCTTGAAACCAAGAAAAACTAAATCCGGCTGTTTTGGGAATTTAGCGTCATTTTCACTTTCACCACAAATAGTGGTGGTTAAACAGCGTGGTTGACACTTTTTAGTTATAGGTCCCATTTGGAAAAATGGGACACATATTGTTTTTGTCCGTTTTTTTTTTCTTTTTTTTTCTTTTTTTTTCGTCAAAGTTTTGACAGGCATGGCATGTCGCCCGACATCTACCAGAAGGAATAATGGAATCGTAATGAAACTTAGCCATTCGTTAGAAAACATGGTCTAGATATACAGAAACCAAAATTTTGGGTAATAAATTAAGGGGAATTCCCCTTGGAGGTTAAAAACCAAAACAGTATTATTTTGAAAAATTTAGCTTTTTGTGGCATTGCGCTTGAACGGCTGCTCCAATTTAAATCATATTTGGTGAAAAGTAAGTGTATTACTCACTAAATTAACAGTTGGAAGAAATAAAAAATGTATCTAGGGAAATACCCTAAAAAATCGATTTTGTAGTGAAATCATGATTGTGACAGGCATGCCATGTCGCCCCGACATCTACCAGAAGGAGTAATGGAATCGCAAAGATAATTGGACATTTTTTAGACAACATAGTTTGGATATGTAGAAACCAAAATTTTAGGTGATAAATCCACACGTATAAAAAAAAAACATGGTTAACACGTATAAAAAAAAAATTTCTGTAAAAAATATATCCCACATGGGCAATCGTCAGATTACCTCGCCCCCACCGTCGGGTTTACGATGCTAATGCAGTGTGTTGTATATGATAGACACGTTCTTTCAATTTGGTAAAACCCATTAATCCGCTGGGTTCAGTTCAGACAATTTCCGTAAACTACCCAAGGACACAATCGACTAGCTTGCGACCAGTTTCGTATCTGCGACCTTTCGAATGAATGGCAACGCACTTTACCGTCAGACTAACCGGCCAAACAAACTTTGCAATGCTAAAATATAGGTAGGAGCAAATGAGAATTACCATGGGAGAGTATAATGAAATGATGCTTAGAATAGAATGTTCATGTTTTACCCACGTGGATTGGAAAATGCATAATACTTTATAACACGGACCAAGACCAAGACAATACTAAAGCGAAGCCGTGGTAATCCGACGGTGGGCACAAAGTAATCTGATGAATACTCATGTGTTAATGCCCCCTGCACTTTTCCATCAAAACCAATAAACGCGATAATCCTATTCTGGAAAGGTTTAATTTTGATAATGCAACTGTTGACGAATTTAGCATATTCATAGTTAATAAATCATTTCCTTTCGCACTTTAGCACCGAGCCTGCTGTGCAATACGTCCGCATGGTATGTGTGTGTTGGTGGGGAAACTATTTGGACCAAGTGGATTAGCATTATAATGTTTCCCGATCCGAGTGTAGGAGGCAGGTATCGCCTATTCTGGGGGTTATTCAGTGTACTAGATGGGATTTAAACTCTGCGGAAATACGTTATTTTTGTATTATTACTTAACTTTTTTAACGTTTCTGTGTATATTATTTTTTCGCTCCGCCGTTAGGCTACATTAATGAAGAATGGTATAATTAAAAAAGCCAAGGAAAGTTATAAAAGTACAATAGGTAAACCCGTCATTGAATAAGTACGTAATAGCAGATGGGATAAATGACGTGGCCGTTAAACACATAGTTGTTAAATGACCTGGTTTAAAGATAAAAATTTAAAATAATTAAGAAGTTGAACCAGAGCTATACGATAACCAGAGCTATAAGATAATAACCCACCAGACTAATCGTTTGGACAAAGCAATCAACGAAGTGAAGCGACGTGGCCTCTACCACATTTAATTGACAACGCGAAGTTAGTTAAGTATAAACAGTTTAGTGTATCAAAGAGCTGATGTAATTTGTGAGTATGGTTTCAATATGTGTGATACACGATAGTGTTCAAGCAGTATATTTAAGTTCGATATTTATTTTTGTAGGAATAGAATACCGTAAAAGAATCACGGCACACGGTAAGGAAAGGGCGGCAGGCAGCATGCCGTTAAAACACTACTAAAAGTTTGCAATAAGCGTAATGGACGCAACTTAATAAGCATACCTTTAACCTTCGAAATATTACACCGGGCTGCCTGATCGAAACTGGTCGCTATCTAGTCGGCTGTGTACTTGGGCAAGGCACTTGTCGGACATTGCCTTACCCAGCGGATTAATGGGTTCTACCAAATTGAAACGATGTGCGAATCATACATAACATACTGCAATAGCTTCGGAAACACTACAGTGGGCACGAGGTGATCTAAAGATTGCCCGTGTGTAAACCTCCTTGCGTTTTCTCGTTTATGGTGATAATACATGATGATCTTGTACTACTCCCTTTACTCCAACTGTATAATATCTGCTCGCGTCCGTTAGTTATTTTATTTAGTTAGCCCTAAACAAAATGGTAAGTGTAGTTATGTTGAGTGACATATTCTATTGTTATGGTTCTGTGACGTTAAATACCATAACTTCGGTCATAGTCGATGACTGTGACGAAAGAAAGCCGGACCTATATTAGTGCATATATACCCAACGTGTATTTAGACGTGTTAACTCTAACTTGAAATATAAAAGTCAAATAAGTATAAAGGTAAATCATAAAATGTAATGATGCTACTACCTATACAACTATATAGTTAGAAGTAAAATATAGTCTGCCTACAGAATTTAGAAAGTTTCAAAATAAAACGTTTTGCAATTCCACACCGACTATACAGAAAAGCGGCAGAGTGTGAATTAACTTCGACATAAGACGTCAAAAATGAGTATATGTTATTTTATTGTTTTAACGATAAAAATACGAAAACGGAGAAAAGTGTAAAAATTGTGATATAAACATTTATTTTTCCTGTTTTTTATACGTTAAGTTTGGTGGTTACGTCTGAATATACCTAAAGTTTATAATTGAAAATATTATAGAGACGTGTTTGAATGACTGTCGTTTTTCGTTTTTTTTTTCAGTTTTAATAAAAGGTTTTGCTGCGTGTTTTCATCGTGGAAACAAAAAATTAACTCAAAAGACAGCTAAACGACATTCGTTTAAACACGTTTATAATCCAATTCATTAATCAATGTGGATATAGCCAGAGCTGGGTATTTAGTAAAGCTTAGACAAGTGAAAAGATAGCATATTTACATAGTCCAATGTAAACGAAAATGGCCATTATTCTTTCGTTGTGTCATCACACATTTCACACAATGCAATTGACCATTTACAATGGCGTTCTGATCTATTGTATAAACTTTTAGTAACTAGTAGTTCCTAGATTTTAGTTTTATTAGTTGAATATTTTTTAGTGTAATTAGGACAGGAATGTAATTTAAAAATATTCTTAGAACTGACAAGCACAATAAATTACCGGTTTGTCGTTTTGGACAGCGCGTTGTATTAGCTAGTAAATAAAACTCGGGACTAAATATGATAAAAATCGTTTGCAACTATGAAGATCCTTACTTTACTCTCATCTGTAACAATTTTTTTAGTTATGTTTTACGAAGAAAGGGGTTGGCGACTTAGCATAGGTAGCAACTAAAAATTGCAAGTAATATAGGGTAGTCGTAAAATTTAAAATTTAATGGGGCGGTATGTATTATCAACAAAAGTAAATAGACTTTAAATAAATATAACTAAATCAATATTACACAAAGTAGCGAAGCTTTTAAGGCGGTCCTAAATTAGTTTTAATGTGGACGAATCCTTAAACTGTAATTTGACTAAGAACAAATATTCATGTTATATTCCCGTGTATTACAAAAGCAATCGTGAGATCAGCTCGCACCCACCGTTGGATTCAGTCGAAAGGGGTCGGTTAAAAAAGCTTAATGAAAAGGTTATAAGGGGTTGTTAAAAGGGGTTCAGTTGAAAGGGGTTAAGTTAAAAGGGGTTCAGTTAAAAAAGGGGTTCAGTTAAAAAGGGTTTTGTTAAAAAGGGGTTTAATTGAAAGGAGTTCAGTTAAAAGGAGTTCATTTGAAAGGGGTTCAGTTAACGGGGTTCAGTTGAAAGGGGTTAAGTTAAAAGGGGTTCAGTTAAAAAAGTGGTTCAGTTAAAAAGGGTTTTGTTAAAAAGGGGTTTAATTGAAAGGAGTTCAGTTAAAAGGAGTTCATTTAAAAGGGGATTCAGTTGAAGGGGTTCAGTTAAAGGGGTTCAGTTGAAAAGAGTTTAGTTGAAAGGGGTTTAGTTGAAAGGGGTTCAGTTGCAAGGGCTTCAGTTGTAAGGGGTTCTGTTAAAAGGGGTTTAGTTGAAGGGGATTCAGTTGTAAGGGGTTTAGTTTAAAGAGGTTTAGTTGAAAGCGGTTTATTTGACTATTGCAGTGTGTTGTGTATACTTAAGACATTCCTTCAGGTTTAGAAAAATATGCTAAGTTAATTGCCCAACTGACTAGATAGCGGTTTCGAATTAACAACTTCTTTTTTTATAAAATGTCATTTTAGGGCCATTGATAAAAGAGAAATTAACATGAGACTTGTTATACTATGTGGGAAGTGTAGTTCGTTATGAGTTGTAATTTTATAGATTGAATAGAGATCCTGTGTAAAAGCTGTCATGGGGAAGAATGAGATTCAAATTGAAATGCTGGGAACTAGGTTTGGTGGAAATCGAATGGCACCCGCTGGAACAGCAAGTGATCAGGTATGATCCTACGAAACACAACAGAATAATCTACTAATATAATAAGTGGGAAATATCTTATAAAATTACTGGTATGTGAGACATGGATAATGGTCGGTATAAATGTGGTAATTTTACTGGCTAACAACTTGGTATTTAAAATTTTTAAACCAATGCTTCTTAATCGATTAGCTATTTAAAACTTTGGAATTGAAATGGCTTTAGTCCACGATTTAAATATACTTGAAATATAGAATGACTTGAATTATGGAATGACTTAAAATATGAAATGACATAAAATATAGAATGATTTGAACTATAGAGTGACTTGAACTATAGAGTGACTTTAACTATAAAATGACTTGAAATATATAGTGACTTGATCTATAGAGTGACTTGAATTATAGAGTGACTTGAACTGAAGAGTGAATTTAACTAGAGAATTACTTGAACTATAGAGTAAATTAAAATATGGAATTACTGGATATGGTCCCACATTGATGTTTACAACATTGGTAAGATGTAATAAATGAAGTAAAGAATGACAAACTCAAAATAAGCATAAGTTCTATCACACAATTCGTAAAACAATTACAAATAAAAATTACAAATACTTTTTAACATTTGTATGACAAGTATTCATTTATTTTCAGATTACAAAAATACAAGGAACTAAAATGAGATTCAGCCAAGATGTAGCAAACAAGCTGTGCCAGGTTAATATTATTTTCACCGTACTTTTGGTCTACATTTAAGCTTATTTTGTAATGAAACTGTTTAATGGGGCATTTTGTTTGACATATTACTTTGTTTAAGGACAAGGTGGCGTTAACACACGGACAAGCGACACAAAAACTTTATGTCCGACCGGTTAGTCTGGCGGTTAAGTACATCGCCATTTAATCGAAAGGTTGCAGATGCGAAACTGGTCGCTAGTTAGTCGGTTGTGGAAGGGACTTTACGGATATTGCCTTAACCCAGTGGATTAATGGGTTCTACTAAATTTAAGGAACGTATCTATCATACACAACACATTGCAATAGCTCCGGTAAACCGACGGTGGGCGCGAGGTGATCTGACGATTGCAAGTGTGTTAACTCCCTTGGTTTTCCCATTTACGGGGATAAACATGAATATCCTATCCTATCCTATCCTATTCTATCCTCATATTGTCGATATACCGGAGCTATTGCAAGTAGAGTGATGAACACATTTTAAAATATAAACAAAACCTAAAATGCGGTGTCACTTCTAAGTAAGTAATAACAAAGTAATAATATTTTAACTGCACCAGTAACATTTAGAAATAATCAAAATTTCTCCACCCAGCTGATAAGAGATGGTGAACTGGACAAGATAAAGACTTTGTTGCAAAACCTTCCTCCAACATTTAACTTTGGTTTGCTTGATCAGCAAAATAAAGAAGACAAGTTAACTGCCTTGCACACTGCAGTCAGGTGAAAAAGAGGATATTTGTGTTTTATCCCCGTGAAGGGAAACGCGCATGTAACACACGAGCAATCGTCAGATCACCTCGCGCCTACAGTCGGGTTACCAGAGCTATTGCAGTGTGTTATTGTTACAGAATTCCTATGGTTTCGCAGGACGCTGTCTTAACGGCCTACCGTGAGACCAATTACAACGGCTTGCAACGTTTTTGCTTTATAAAAATACTCATAGTTACGAAACAAATATAAAACTAATAAAAACGATCAGTTATTAAAAACAAGTCCGTACAGTTTGAAAGCCAAGAGAGAACTGATTTTTAGCAATATAAATTTGAAGACATCACGTAAATTACAACAGCACCGAACGTTGATTACTTGAATACCCCGAGAGATAAAAACGTGCGTGTAAAAATAGGCAGGCAAGATAAAATGATTAAAAGGTGCAAAGGGTGTGAATTACGTGTAAAATAAAAGGAAACAAACAAAAGGCGTAAAACAGTGAATTAAAATTGTATAAACAATGTGATATTTAAAGTGTATAAAAGGTGAATAAAATATATATAAAAACGTGTCAAAACATAACAAAATAAACGAGCCCCCGTGCGCGTTACATTATGTTTGATTTACACGTTTCTTTATCTTAGTAGAACCAAATAATCCACTGGGTTCAGGCAATGTCCATTAAGTGCCTTGCCCAAGGACACAACCGACTAGCTAGCGACCGGTTTCGAATCTGCAACCCTGTGACTGAAAAACTATTCGATGGGACAAAAATAATTTTTTATCTGTTCTAACACCAGCATTATACACTAGATATTATGATGTCGTAACCACACGATTACTGCTGACTCATGGTGCAAACGTGAACACTCAATGTGACGATGGATCGCAGGCGATACATTATGCTGCCAAATTCTACAAAACAGATAAGGTTTGATATTGTGCTCAAAATCAATTTTAGTTTCCATTGTATAAGAGATACAGTAGAACCCCGCTTACCTGACCACCTATGGGACCGTCATCAAGCGGTCGCGTTAGCGGGGTGGTCGTGTTATTAAATTTTGATTTGCAGCAAGTTGTCGTCATATGCAGCTTAAACGTCTGCATTTTTACTAAATTTTCACCAAATGCCATTATTTTATCAGATATTGCAGAATGAATTTAATACTAAAGTTTATCTTGTGGGATTCAGTTCTGTCTGCCACATTTTTTGTGTGCGCTCATTTAGTCTTATTGTTTTGATCAAAAAAAGAAATTTAACCTTGTTATTTTGGTGACAAAGGCAAATTAATTAGCACACGTGGTCACTTAAACGGAGTCAAATTTAAAGTTTTGGACCAAAATATGGCGGTCCTGGTCTGGAAACCGGGGTGGTCGCGTTATTAAAACAGAATGCAATGCATTATCATAGTAAATTTTTCGGGACCGCACTAAAGTGGTCATGATAACAAGGTGGTCGTGTTATCGAGGTGGTCTCCAAGCGGGGTTTCACTGTATATGGAGTTTCACATCATTATTTCTTGAAATTTCAAAAAGAATCGGCTCAATTGTGGTGTTTGAATTGAAACTGGTCGCTGGCAATAATGCACTTAACGACACTGCCTGAATTGGATTATTGGGTTCTACCAAATTGAAAAAATGTATGAAAAAAGTTATTTTTAATACACTGCAATAGCTTTGTCAACCCTACAACGGGAATTATGTAAATTTTCGTATGTGATAACTCCGCATTTTCCTATTTAAGTGAAAACCAAAAATTTGCTATAATATAATAATAATATTATAACTTGTATTCACCCAAGTGCTAATAATAATTTGTATATGCCTCATTCCTGTCACAGTACTTGTTAAAATCCAGTAAGGAAATGGTCTCATGTATGGAAGTACTAATTGCACACGGTGCTAATGTGAATGCCAGCGATAAATATGACACAACCCCGTTACATCACGCATGCGAGAAAGGACACATTGAAGCTGTGAAATTGTTACTCGAATGTCCGGATATTATTATTGAGGTGGGTTGAACTATACAATTTTTATACGATCGTCATTTTTTACTTCCCTATGGTATTAATAATATACTGTTTTGTTTTGTTATTGTTTTTTATTGTTAATTGGATCTACGTCTTCTAAGAGTTGAAGTGTTCAATTAAAGTTATTAAGCTTTGTAAATAGATATCAGTATAAACATACTAAGAATACATGCATCAGTCTAGACTAAAAACCTGATGCATAATGTCTGTGCAACGATCAATCTGCTTTGCATCAGTTCAATTAAAACTATTTTATTTCATTAATATTCAATGACATTTTCCATTGTGCCAACACACCAATTGATTTAGATCAATTTTAATAAGTAGCGTATTATTAGCCAAAAGGTTGGTTCGAAACCAGCTATTAGCTGTTTGGTTGTTCCGTCTCAGCGCGGTCGTTGTATAAGTAAATGTTCTTCAAAATTTGTAGGAGCGTGTGAATCATACACAACACACTGCAATAGCTCTGGTAACCTGACAATGGGTGCGAGGCAATCTACTGATTGCCTGTGTGATAACATCAGTGTAATTAAATTGACTTTACTCTGTGATTAACACTGTGTCTTTTACTCCAGTCATCCGACAAGCGTGGCTCCACGGCGCTGCACAAAGCAGCCAGACATGGGCACGAGTCGGTGGTTGGCCAACTTCTCACACACAACACCTTTCGCCTTGAATATCTCGCTTTGAAGGATGATGCCGGGGAAACCCCTCTTCTGCTGGCTTGCCACAATGGTTCTACATATGTGAGGATTTAATGCAAACATTATATACGTTGTAGAATATCAATATGTTGTAGAATATCAATATGTTGAAGAATATCAATATGTTGTAGAATATCAATATGTTGAAGAATATTAATATGTTGTAGAATATCAATATGTTGTAGAATATCAATATGATGTAGAATACTAATATGTTGTAGAATACTAATATGTTGTAGAATACTAATATGTTGTAGAATACTAATATGATGTAGAATATCAATATGTTGTAGAAAATCAATATGTGGTAGAAAATCTATAGGCCTATGTTGTAGAAGTAGAATATCTTCAATTTGTAGAATATTAATATGTTCGACTTTACAGACGGCAGAGTCTATATTAGGATACGCCCAAAGTGTTGGGGAGGGTGTGTGTTTATCTTGGCTCCATGATCGTGATAACGAACTACACACACCCCTGCATGCTGCAGTACAAAGTGGGAACATTGAAACATTCAACTCTATTCTTCAATTTTGGGAACAAGAAGTCAAGACTGCAAGAAAAGAATCACACAAACACTACAATGGTAGGAAGAATGTATCATAGATGTTTTGCATTTTATATGTAAATACTTATTATTTTGTATGCAAATTTAAATATTTAGCATTTTGTATATATATATATATATTTAGCATTTTGTATATAAATATTTAATATGTTTTATGTAAATATTTAACATTTTGTAATAACTAACATACTTATGTTAAAAGTGGAAAGCAGCAAGTATGTCGATCTGAGAACAATTGACGGGAGAAGCTGTCTGCACTTGGCTGCGAGCATGGGGAAGGTGGACATGTTGGAAGCGATACTAGGCAAAGATCCTGATGTTAATCTTCGAAACAACGACTTTTCAACACCGTTGTATCTAGCTGCAAAGCGGAATCATATTTCCTGCGTTGAACGACTTCTTTCGACGTATGTAACATACAACTGGTACCCCAAAGTTTTCAGCTTGCTATCCGTTTTGAATTATTACAGTTTTTTGTGACCTTTACACATGTTTAAAAGTCTAAAAAAATAAGATAGATACAGTAGTTTTTGTACAATTGATGTGCTCTTTGCGACCCCCAGTTTGGGAAGCCTTGACATAGTAGATATATCATTTCTGTTTGGATGGAAGTAAGACGGCATTTGTTTTAGCAAATGTTGCAGGAACTAACCGTCATGTAAGTTTGTTCTTGGACAATATAATTAGTGGACTTTGCTTGGACCTGGTTTATTAATAGTTGTTTAAAAAATTAATTAACGTCTCAACATCATGCGATGGGCTCAATGTAATGTGATGATTGCAAAACTTATGTTACGACTGGAAGGCAGTAGAGATGACACGCTCTTTTCAATTCTTTCTTGGTTGTTAGCGGTAAATAAAAAAAATAACTAGGATAGGATAGGAAGGACATTCATCTTTATCCCCGTGAATGGGAAAACCAAGGGGGTTAACACACGGGAAATCGTCAGATCACCTCGCGCCCATCGTCGGGTTACCGGAGCTATTGCAATGTGTTGTATATGATAGACACGTTCCTTCAATTTGGTAGAACCCATTAATCCGCTGGGTTCAGGCAATGTCCGTAAAGTGCCTTGCCCAGAACACAACCGAACAGCTAGCGACCAGTTTCGCACCTGCAACCTTTCGATTGAAAGGCGACGCACTTAACCGTTAGACTAACGGGCCGGACTAATGTACGTAAGACACAATACAAAGGGAAAATGGAACATTTAAGACCTTTACAATTGCACATTTGTTAATTCCCTATGATATCTTATTCCTGTATTATATTATTTACCTGTCTCTTTCAATGGTTGTTTTGTTTTCAGTGTTGGCTGCGATCCTGAGTTATCAAACACGCGCAACGTTTCCCCCTTTATGGTGGCATGCCAATCAGGCAGTTGTGAGGCGGTACGAATTCTGGTTGCACAAGGGGTTGACGTCACCAGACGCGACATCCGGGACAACAATTGTTTGCATCTTGCTACAGTAGCTGGCCAGTGTGAGGTCATAAAGGTACAATGTAACTTGTTTAGATTGGTTTTGAGTAAATTCGGAAATGATATTATTGTTTATTCTCTTGAATGGGAAAACCAAGGGGGTTAATACACGGGCAATCGTCAGATCACCTCACGCCCACTATTGGGTTACGGGAGCTATTGCAATGTGTTGTGTATGATTCACACGTTTCTTCAATTTGGTTACTAAACAATAATCTAATGGATTTTTGTAATGTCCGTTAAGTGCCTCGCCTAAGGGCACAACCGACAACCTGGTGACCAGACCTATAATCCTTCGGCTGAAAGGCGACGCACCAATCCAAAATGCTATACATCGAACCAGAATTTTTAGTTATCCTACAATTTTCTATGACACCAGCGATTCTCCAATTATGACATCATCAAATCAACAGATTCTTCTTGATTTGCCTGAGTTCACTGAGCTTTTGAGAGAAAGCGACAAAATCGGAAACACAGCCATTCACCTTGCTGCTATGTGTGGGGATGGCCAGGTGTTTAAGGTCCTAACAACTTTAAATTTTAACATTTACCTGTTTAACTATATAATTGTAAATCCAGAATTTGAAAGCAAAATTCACTCCAGTAATAATTTTAAAATGAGATGAATAGATTTCACCTGGATGGGTGTCTTCTCAGCAATAGAAATACAAATAAAAATGCTTTAAATTTATATTCTATCCACGTTTGTACCAAAGTAGGGTCATGTACAAAACAAATTACCCACTTTTATCAAGTTACCAAGTCTTCTACAGCTTCTGGTGGAACATATTGATCGGTTCGACACTCGGAACGACAAAAATGAGACGGCGTTGCACTTGGCGGCTCATAGTGGCCATTATGACATCATTCGGGGGATTCTCTCAAAAGATTCTTCAGTTTTAAATAAAGTCGATGAAGTTTCTCGCACCGCGTTGCACCATGCTGCCTCTGGTGGCCACCTTGCAATCATCGAAGAACTGCTGAATGCTGGAGCGAACGCCATGATCAGGTGATCGCATCGATCTGTGACGGGTTTGACACTTGATTCCCGATCAGCTAGTTCAGTTAAATCACTGCGCTTTAGCCGACTGGTTGTTAGATCAAAAGTGGTCACTTTTTTAGCGGACTTTGCCTAAACCCAGCGGATTAATGGGTTCTACTAAATTAAAGGAACGTTTAAATTACACACAACACACTGTAATAGCTTTGGTAGGATGGCTTGGTTAAACAAACAGTTAATGGACTGAATAAAAATTCTAATGTCTCATGCATATGCACAAAGAAGTGAGAATAAAGTTTTATTACAGAGATCACCACGGCCGAACCGTATTGGACATTTGTGTTGCCAATGGTTCAGTGGATTGTGCAAATGTCTTGCTTGAAAGAGAACCGGGCCTACTGAGCTACAAGGCCCAAGCAATGGTATGAGAATGTTGTGTCATACACCACACACCATATTAGCTCTGGTAAGCCCACGGTGGGCGCGAGGTAATTTGATAATTGTTAAACCCTTGGTTTACCCTTTAAAAATAGTAGAAAAATGGGTTCTACTAATTAACGAACCTTCTACAAGTTGGTGTGCTTATGCTTTACTTACTTTACTGAAGTAACCACAGTTGTCATAACGTTGCATGAAATTGATATCTCTGATGCAGTGGCCCCAAGTAAAGCAATGACTACGACAAGAAAGTCCAAATTCACGATTTTACAGCTGACTCGGTGACTCTTTGGTCTTCACTGCATTCTCTGCTGTACATAACTATACATTACTCTCGATGCTATTGTTATTTGTTAAGAAGTAAATGAAGAAGAGACGTAGTTCGATGGACCGCAAGGGGGCATCATGCCCTATGCACATAACTGCTAACATGTTACTTTCACGGTCGTGTGGCCAAATGGTTAACGTGACCGATACATATACCTACTGTTATACAAAAAACGGTCCTTGTGACGAGCCCATCATGGGTTCGAAACTTGGCTCGGTAAAAAAAAAAACTTTCTGACGTCAGCATAATTTTAAAAATAAACTTGACACTTGTTGCAGGGGATTCCCCTTCATACCGCATGTAGTATCGGGTGCACGGAGATGGTTGCTCTGCTGCTCCACCATGGGGCCGATGTTACGTTGCGACTCCCCGACGGACGGAATCCACTCGATGTCGCTATCGACAACCACGAGGAGGGATGCGCGGAGTTATTCATCAAACACACAAGTTGGGAGGACAGCATGTCCAACGTGGCTGCATCGTCCAATACAGGTGGCTGCGTGTTGTTGTGGATTCCTTTGGATTGTGGGGAGACAAATTCGAACTGGGGGCCATATTGTAACTTGGGGTTAATATTTCTGGAATGATTAATCTGATTGGTGTCACGTTGTAAAGCAATGTGAGCTAAGAGCCCCACTTCAGTAATATTATTCACCAATTTTTAAGTCGGTTAACCTAGTAATTTGGAGTATCTGCGTCAGTTGAAAGGTTGTTGAACCAAACAAACTGCTGGCTGGTAGGTTGTGTTATTTGTGTAAGGCACTTAACGGCCATTGCCTGAACCCAGCAGTTTAATGAGTTCTACCAAATTAAAGAAACGTCTCTACCATACACAGAATACATCAATAGAAACAGTGGTTGCAAGGTAATCTGACAGTTGGCTGTAAGGTAACGCTTATCCCACTTGCCCGTGTGTGTCCACCAGGTAAGGGATAGGTTATTCATGTTTATCCCCATGAATGTGAAAACAAAAGGGGAGTAAAACACGGGTAATCGTCAGATCACCTCGCGCCCACTCTCGGTTACCGGAGATATTGCAATGTGTTGTGTATGATTCACATGTTCCTTTAATTTGGTAGAACCCATTAATCTGCTGGTTTCAGGTAAAGTCCGTTAAGTGCCTTGCCCAAGAACACAACCGTACAGTTTCAAACCTGCAACCCTTAGGCTGAAAAGCAACGCAAAAACCCATCAGACTTATATGTCGGACAAACAAGATGAAAATCAATGGTTTCAAACCAGGTCAGATCACCACACCAATGCGCAGAATGATCGAATTGTCACCAAGCATTGCAGAAATGGTGCTGACTAATTGTATGCAAGATAATTCATTGAGACCAAACCATTTTGATTATGAGGTAAACTCTGTTGAAATTATAAGCAGCACCAGTATTTGCTGCTTTATCTAATCGTGTCTAATGAAATCACAGAATTAATTTGAATTTATTTAAAACTTAGGAAAGGATATTCATGTTTATGTCCGTGAATGGGAAAACCAAGGGGGTTAACACACAGGCAATCGTCAGGTCACCTCGCGCCCACCGTCAATTAATGGGTTAACTTTGTTTTAAACACACACCACAGCGGAGATCCCGCATCTCGCGCCCACCGTCGGGTTACCAGAGCTATTGCAGTGTGTTGTATATGATAGACACATTCCTTCAATTTGGCAGAACCCATTAATCCGCTGGGTTCAGGCAATATCCGTAAAGTGCCTTACCAAAGAATACAACTGAACAGCTAGCGAGTTTCGACCCGAAACCCTTCGGCTGAAAGGCGCCGCACTTTACCACGAGACGAATCTATCTTTATGCATAAACTGTGTGGTTAGTAGAATTAAGTAATCATTTTATTAATGTGGCCGGTAAAAATTAATGTTCATTATATGTATCTGCTAAAACAGGGATGTCCAACCCGTGGCTCGGAAAAGTTCTAAGTGGTTTGCGCGAGTTTTCCGAAATGACCAATATTATCAACTATATTGCTACGTAATTTATTGTGAACTTACATTCCGAAAATTGGCATTTAATGTTTGCTTTCTTTTAGTTTAGTTAGTTTATTCATTTTTTTGCTCCAGTTTTTTTTTAAATGGCAAACGAATATAACTAGATAGTGTCAACAACGTGTTTTACCACCACTATTTGTAAAACACATTTTGTATGATATATAGATATGTATGCGAGCAGGGTCCCTAACCACAATTTGCATTTTATACACCAGGTATGTAGTTTGTTTCTGCAAGCATAAACGCATGGGTCCCTGAGGTAACAATCCGATCTTGATATTAATGTTCATTACACAATATATGTTAATGTTAGATATGTGCACGTCAGGTTCATGTTATTTAACATTCCAGAAAGTTTTAACCGGACTGTTATAGTTTTTGTTTCTGCAAGCATAAACGCATGGGTCCCATAGTTATTAAACTAAACTTCTTTTCCATGTGTAGTTAAAAAAAGAATAAGCGTGTTAGATTTACGAACATTTTACCACAAATGTTTTAAATTTAAGCCTCTTGTCAAGCGCTTTATTAAAAGTAAGGTAAATTTCCAAAACAGCCCGATTGAGTTTATTTCGGGGAATTTCCCTGGGTTTAGTACATAAATTTTTGCTTTTACAAATCTAAGTTATTTTATCTAAGTTAAATGTTTGTTAGATAATCCAACACACAGTTTTAATTCGCTTTGGTGATTCCTTGTTGAAGATTTCGGAGCGATATAGCATGCCTGTTATAATCACGGTTTAAAAATAAATCATGATTTTATGGTATTTTCCTATGTATTTATTTTTTCTTAAAGGTACAAAAACGGATAGGGAACTAACACTTTGACCGTTCAAGCGCTATGCCCAAAAAAGGTAATTTAAAAAATACCGATTTGGTTTTCTCCCAGGGGAATTCCCTTGGTATATTGTCCAAAATTTTGGTTTTTACATGTCTAGACCATGGTGTTTAACAAAAGGCAAAGTTGAATTGCAATTTTATTACTTCTTCTGGTATATGTCGGAGCCACACTAATATAACCACATGCCATGCCTGTCACAATCATGATTTGAAAACAAAATCTTATTTTTAGGGTATTTCGCTGGGTAATTTTTTAAATTCTTTTATGTGTTATATTAGTGTCTAATGCACTTACAGTTAACTAAATCTAATTAAAATTGGAGTAGCCGTTAAAGCGCTATGCCAAAAAAAAGATAATGTTGTAAAAAAACGCACCGTTTTGGTTTTTAACCTTCCAATGGAATTCCCATGGGTATATCACCCAACATTTTGGTTTCTGAATATCTAGACCATGTGATTTAACAATTAATAAAGTTTCATTGAGATTCCATTACCCCTTCTGGTAGATTTCGTTGCCACAAGCTATGCCTGTCAAGCGTTTGACAAACAAAAACCAAAAAAAAACGGACAAAAACAATATGTGTCCCATTTTTCCAAGGGACCCATAATTACGACACCGGAACGGGAAAGGATGGCAAAACGAACAGTCGTTGAAACACGTCATTAAAAATGGTTAAATTTATTGCATTACAATGTACATTGTTTTGCATCACATTTCCAATATTGTTACGTCCACATCCCTTCCACACAATCGTGCTTTGCTTTAAGGCTCAGTCAGTCTGTAATAGGCTGCTAGGTTTGGTTGTGATCCGAATTATGATCGACGTCTGAGACGTAAAAATCTCGATTTTTTTAGTCGCTTACCGACTTAGTCGAGAACAGACTCGTTTAATAACCGAGGTTTGACTGTATCTTTTGCACTCTGCAATGACATAGAATATGACAAATAGGAAACAAAAAGCAAGCAATATGCTTACTGGCCCCCGCAATTATTCGTAAACTGCTTGTGGCCCTTTGGCCAAAAATGTTGGACCCCCCTGTGCTAACACAATGTATTTTCATGGCTGGGATGTCGTGGTTTTAATTTATATTTATTTTTTGATTTTAGAATGTTCTGGTTTACCTTATTTGGAAGTTTTGGTTTCCAAAATATCCAGATTGTGTTTCCTCCTAATGTTGATTGTTCCAGGTGAGGTTTAATTACAAGTTCATAGATGACATGTATGAAGTGAGTTGCTGGAATGGTGCTGATGAATTGATCGCTCCAAGACATCAATCAGAGGTGAAAGCTTGAAGTACTGGTTGAAAAAAGAGAAATATAACATTTAAAATTTATTTTCGTAAATAGAAAACCCCATGGACATCATGATAGGGGCAGTCGTTATATCACCTCGAGCCCACTGTCGGGTGACCGGAGCTATTGCAATGTGTTGTGTATGATTCAACCGTTTCTTCAATTTAGTAGAACCCATCATTCCACTACGTTCAGGCAATATCCGGTAAGTGCCTTGCCCAAGGTAAAAACACTCACTAGTGACAAGTTTTGAATCTGCAACCTTCCGGCTGAAATACGACGTACTAAACCACCAAGCTAAGCGATCGGACAAAATCAAACATCCCTGCAGCACTCCACAGTGGAAGTGGAACCTGATGCATTAGATGAGGATGGGTTAGGTTTCCACCTTCATGATATTTACGATCACAACCACCGACTGAAGAAGGGAGTTCGCCCTTACTCCAATGTCAAATCCGTACTTTCACAAAACCATCCATTGCAGCTTATGGTGAGGGGGTTTTATATTCTGAATATCCTTTTTACATAAAATTGTTTTAAACAATGCAATTTGTGGACTGTTTTTAAAAAATAATAACAGTCGTTGGAACACGTCATTAAAAAAGGATGTCATTTAATAACTATAGCGAACGCGGCCGCCAAACCTAAGCGAAAGAACAATAATAAGCAAACTAAATTTAATTAAGACCAAAACAATATACTATAAAGTGCTGTGGGCAAGCCGGCTTTCGAGAAGGTGTGGCCCGAAAGCGTGGACCACGTCTTATCCAAAGGGATTAAACATAAATATTCTGATATTAAAGATATCTTTAATATAAAAATCTATCAATGTTGTATATTGAATTACAATACATAGGATTAACATGGAAATCCTTTTAGGTAAATAAAGATCAAAAATCTTTGCTGCAACACCCAACAGTAACAAGTCTGCTTAATTACAAATGGATGAGATTTGGTCAGTACTTATACTGGGCAAACCTTGCTTCATATATCATCTACTTGGTCTTGTTGAATGTGTATATGACAAGCACTCCACCAAGATTCGCCGTCAATTCCACAGCCACTCAGAGCCAAGTTGACCAAGGCATGCAATGCATACAGTGAGTATGTTGCAGTTCATTTGCTATGTCCATAAAACAGCTAACAAGTTTGAGCAGTAACTCTACGCGAGGAAAAAAACTTAAAAACAAACATGAATAAATTTTGATAAAAAAACAAATTTGTAATGAAACAAACATAATTGTTTTATAAAAAAACAAAATTTAAAATGATTCAATTGTTTCAGATTGATCGTAGATGCGCAAGACGTGTGGGGAAGTACCTGTCAGGAGTCAAGTGGATCCCGTTACATCACAACCTCCCTCATCATTGCATTCTCATCGCTCCAACTTATCAAAGAGGTTGGTTGCTTACTTTTATTACCTGGTGGCTTCTTCGCGTATCTGGTCATCTGGTGGCTTCTTCGCGTATCTGGTCATCTGGTGGCTTCTTCGTGTATCTTGTGGCTTCCCCGCGTATCTGGTGGCTTCTTCGCGTATCTGGTCATCTGGTGGCTTCTTCGTGTATCTTGTGGCTTCCCCGCGTATCTGGTGGCTTCCTCGCGTATCTGGTGGCTTCCTCGCGTATCTGGTGGCTTCCTCGCGTATCTGGTGGCTTTCTCGCGTATCTGGTAGCTTCCTCGCGTATCTGGTGGCTTTCTCGCGTATCTGGTAGCTTCCTCGCGTATCTGTTGGCTTCCTCGCGTATCTGGTGGCTTCCTCGCGTATCTGGTGGCTTTCTCGCGTATCTGGTGACTTCCTTACGTATCTAGTGGCTTTCTCGCGTATCTGGTGGCTTTCTCGCGTATCTGGTGGCTTCCTCGCGTATCTGGTGGCTTCCTCGCGTATCTGGTGGCTTCCTCGCGTATCTGGTGGCTTCCTTGCGTATCTGGTGGCTTCCTTACGTATCTAGTGGCTTTCTCGCGTATCTGGTGGCTTTCTCGCGTATCTGGCGGCTTTCTCGCGTATCTGGTGGCTTCCTTGCGTATCTGGTGACTTCTGTTACGGCTTTTGCGCCTAGAATAGTGTGGTCCCAGAACCCTGTTTTAACGGCCAATCGTGAGACCTGTCTGCCTTAGTCTACTATAAATAATACGCCATTACAATAGGGCGATTTAATAAAACGTAAAAGATAAAAGAATAATAAAAACTGCGACAAACGTCAACTGGTATCTGATAGCGCTCAATACACCGTACAATATTCCGTCCAATACTCAATACGCCGTACAATACTCAATATACTCAAACACGATACTCAAAGCTTGGAGAAGGAAAATACTGTGCACTTGTTGGAAGGTACAACGAGAACTGCCATGACAAAATAGTTTAGGCCGGACAACGGTAAAAGCTTGAAAAACAATTAGTGCCGACAATTGATAACCGTGTGTGCGGGTGGCTAGAACGCCTAAAGAGGTGCAACTTAAAACCATCTTGGTCATAAATAAAGTGCTAAGTAGCAATTAAAAGTGCAAAGTAAAGATAATAGTGCAAATGAAAACAAGTGGAAAAGCTTGAAAAATTAAGACGAAGTGAACAATTAAAGGAAAACAACAACTTTAAAACTGAAAACTCTTACTCCAACCAATCCATAACACTTCCTTGCGTATCTAGTGGCTTCCTTGCGTATCTGGTGGCTACCTCGCGTATCTGGTGACTTCCTCGCGTATTTGGTGGCTTCCTCGCGTATCTGGTGGCTTTCTCGCGTATCTGGTGGCTTTCTCGCGTATCTGGTGGTTTTCCCGCGTATTTGGTGGCTTCCTTACGTATCTGGTGGCTTCCTCGCGTATCTGGTAGCTTTCTTTCGTATCTGGTGACTTTCTCGCGTATCTGGTAGCTTTCTCGCGTATCTGGTGGCTTACCCGCTTATCTGGTGGCTTCCTCGCGTATCTGGTGACTTCCTCGCGTATCTGGTAGCTTTCTCGCGTATCTGGTGGTTTCCTCGCGTATCTGGTAGCTTTCTTTCGTATCTGGTGGATTTCTCGCGTATCTGGTAGCTTTTTCGCGTGTCCAGTGGCTTCCTTGCGTATCTGGTGGCTTCCTTGCGAATCTGGTGGCTTCCTCGCGTACTTGGTGACTTCCTCGCGTATCTGGTGGCTTCCTCGCGTATCTGGTGGCTTTCTCGCGTATCCAGTGGCTTTCTTGCGTATCTGGTAGCTTCCTCGCGTATCTGGTGGCTTTCTCGCGTATCTGGTGGCTTTCTCGCTTATCTGGTGGCTTTCTCGCGTATCTGGTGGCTTCATCGCGTATCTGGTGGCTTTCTTGCGTATCTGGTAGCTTCCTCGCGTATCTGGTGGCTTTCTCGCGTATCTGGTGGCTTTCTCGCGTATCTAGTGGCTTCCTCGCGTATCTGGTGGCTTTCTCGCGTATCTGGCGGCTTCCTCACGTATCTAGTGGCTTCCTCGCGTATCTGGTGGCTTTCTCGCGTATCTGGTGGCTTTCTGTCGTATCTAGTGGCTTCCTCGCGTATCTGGTGGCTTTCTCGCGTATCTGGTGGCTTCCTCGCGTATCTGGTGGTATCCTCGCGTATCTGGTTGCTTCCTCGCGTATCTGGTGGCATCCTCGCGTATCTAGTGGCTTCCTCGCGTATCTGGTGGCTTTCTCGCGTATCTGGTGGCTTCCTCGCGTATCTGGTGGTATCCTCGCGTATCTGGTTGCTTTCTCGCGTATCTGGTGGCATCCTCGCGTATCTGGTTGCTTCCTCGCGTATCTGGTGGCTTTCTCGCGTATCTGGTGGTATCCTCGCGTATCTGGTTACTTCCTCGCGTATCTGGTGGCTTTCTCGCGTATCTGGTGGCTTCCTCGCGTATCTGGTGGTATCCTCGCGTATCTGGTGGCTTCCTTACGTATCTGGTGGCATCCTCGCGTATCTGGTGGCTTCCTCGCGTATCTGGTGGTATCCTCGCGTATCTGGTGGCTTCCTCGCGTATCTGGTAGCTTCCTCGCGTATGTGGTAGCTTCTTCGCGTATCTGGTGACTTCCTCGCGTATCTGGTGGCTTCCTCGCGTATCTGGTGGCTTCCTTACGTATCTGGTGGCTTCCTCGCGTATCTGGTGGCTTCCTCGCGTATCTGGTGGCATCCTCGCGTATCTGGTGGCATCCTCGCGTATCTGGTGGCTTCCTCGCGTATCTGGTGGCTTCCTCGCGTATCTGGTGGCATCCTCGCGTATCTGGAGGCTTCCTCGCGTATCTGGTAGCTTCCTCGCGTATGTGGTGGCTTCTTCGCGTATCTGGTGACTTCCTCGCGTATCTGGTGGCTTCCTCACGTATCTGGTGGCCTTCCTCGCGTATCTGGAGGCTTCCCCGCGTATCTGGAGGCTTCCT
>CH001338.1:1651-28223 GCA_000149265.1 Ciona savignyi | reverse complement strand
CTGGTGGCTTCCTCGCGTATCTGGTGGCTTCCCCGCGTATCTGGTGGCTTCCTCGCGTATCTGGTGGCTTCCTCGCGTATCTGGTGGCTTCCCCGCTTATCGGGTGGCTTCCCCGCGTATCTGGTGGCTTCCCCGCGTATCTGGTGGCTTCCTCGCGTATCTGGTGGCTTCCTCGCGTATCTGGTGGCTTCCCCGCTTATCGGGTGGCTTCCCCGCGTATCTGGTGGCTTTCCCGCGTATCTGGTGGCTTCCTCGCGTATGTGGTGGCTTCCCGCGCATCTGGTGGCTTCCTCGCGTATCTGGTGGCTTCCTCGCGTATCTGGTGGCTTCCTCGCGTATCTGGTAGCTTCCTCGCGTATCTGGTAGCTTCCTCGCGTATGTGGTGGCTTCCCCGCGTATCTGGTGGCTTCCTCGCGTATCTGGTGGCTTCCTCGCGTATGTGGTGGCTTCCCGCGCATCTGGTGGCTTCCTCGCGTATCTGGTGGCTTCCTCGCGTATCTGGTTGCTTCCTCGCGTATGTGTTGGCTTCCCCGCGTATCTGGTGGCTTCCTCGCGTATCTGGTGGCTTCCTCGCGTATGTGGTGGCTTCCCGCGCATCTGGTGGCTTCCCCGCGTATCTGGTGGCTTCCTCGCGTATCTGGTAGCTTCCTCGCGTATGTGGTGGCTTCCCCGCGTATCTGGTGGCTTCCTCGCGTATCTGGTGGCTTCCTCGCGTATCTGGTGGCTTCCCGCGCATCTGGTGGCTTCCTCGCGTATCTGGTGGCTTCCTCGCGTATCTGGTAGCTTCCTCGCGTATGTGGTGGCTTCCTCGCGTATCTGGTGGCTTCCTCGCGTATCTGGTGGCTTCCTCGCGTATCTGGTGGCTTCCTCGCGTATCTGGTGGCTTCCTTGCGTATCTGGTGGCTTCCTCGCGTATCTGGTGGCTTCCTCGCGTATGTGGTGACTTCCTCGCGTATGTGGTGGCTTCCTCGCGTATCTGGTGGCTTCCTCGCGTATCTGGTGGCTTCCTCGCGTATCTGGTGGCTTCCTCGCGTATCTGGTGGCTTCCTCGCGTATGTGGTGACTTCCTCGCGTATCTGGTGGCATCCTCGCGTATGTGGTGACTTCCTCGCGTATCTGGTGGCTTCCTCGCGTATCTGGTAGCTTCCTCGCGTATGTGGTGGCTTCCTCGCGTATCTGGTGGCTTCCTCGCGTATGTGGTGACTTCCTCGCGTATCTGGTGGCTTTCTCGCGTATCTGGTAGCTTCCTCGCGTATCTGGTGGCTTCCTCGCGTATCTGGTGGCTTTCCTTACGTATCTGGTGGCTTCCTTGCGTATCTGGTGGCTTCCTCGCGTATCTGGTAGCTTCCTCCGCGTATGTGGTGGCTTTCCTTACGTATCTGGTGGCTTCCTCGCGTATCGGGTGGCTTCCTCGCGTATCTGGTGGCTTCCTCGCGTATCTGGTGGCTTCCTTACGTATCTGGTGGCTTCCTCGCGTATCTGGTGGCTTCCTCGCGTATCTGGTGGCTTCCTCGCGTATCTGGTGGCTTCCTCGCGTATCTGGTGGCTTCCTTACGTATCTGGTGGCTTCCTCGCGTGTCTGGTGGCTTCCTTGCGTATCTGGTGGCTTCCTCGCGTATCTGGTGGCTTCCTCGCGTATCTGGTGGCTTCCTTACGTATCTGGTGGCTTCCTTGCGTATCTGGTGGCTTCCTTACGTATCTGGTGGCTTCCTTGCGTATCTGGTAGCTTCCTCGCGTATCTGGTGGCTTCCTCGCGTATCTGGTAGCTTCCTCGCGTATGTGGTGGCTTCCCTTTCGTATCTGGTGGCTTCTTCGTGTATCTTGTGACTTCCTCGCGTATCTGGTGGCTTCCTCGCGTATCTGGTAGCTTCCTCGCGTATCTGGTAGCTTCCTCGCGTATCTGGTGGCTTCCCTTTCATATCTGGTGGCTTTCTCGCGTATCTGTGGGCTTCCTCGCGTATCTGGTAGCTTCCTCGCGTATCTGGTGGCTTCCTCGCGTATCTGGTAGCTTACTCGCGTATGTGGTGGCTTCCTCGCGTATCTGGTGGCTTCCTCGCGTATCTGGTGCCTTCCTCGCGTATCTGGTAGCTTCCTCGCGTATCTGGTGGCTTCCTCGCGTATCTGGTGGCTTCCTCGCGTATCTGGTAGCTTCCTCGCGTATGTGGTGGCTTCCTCGCGTATGTGGTGGCTTCCTCGCGTATGTGGTGGCTTCCCTCGCGTATCTGGTGGCTTCCTCGCGTATCTGGTGGCTTCTTCGCGTATCTGGGTAGCTTCCTCGCGTATCTGGTGGCTTCCTCGCGTATCTGGTGGCTTCCTCGCTTATCTGGTGGCTTCCCTTTCGTATCTGGTGGCTTCCTCGCGTATCTGGTGGCTTACCCCGCTTATCTGGTAGCTTCCTCGCGTATCTGGTAGCTTCCTCGCGTATCTGGTAGCTTCCTCGCGTATCTGGTGGCTTCCTCGCGTATCTGGTGGCTTCCTCGCGTATCTGGTGGCTTCCTCGCGTATCTGGTGGCTTACCCGCTTATCTGGTAGCTTCCTCGCGTATCTGGTAGCTTCCTCGCGTATCTGGTGGCTTCCTCGCGTATCTGGTGCCTTCCTCGCGTATCTGGTGGCTTCCTCGCGTATCTGGTGGCTTCCTTGCGTATCTGGTGGCTTCCTTGCGTATCTGGTGGCTTCTTCGCGTATCTGGTAGCTTCCTCGCGTATCTGGTGGCTTCCTCGCGTATCTGGTGGCTTCTTCGCGTATCTGGTGGCTTCCTCGCGTATCTGGTGGCTTCCTCGCGTATCTGGTGGCTTCCTCGCGTATCTGGTGGCTTCCCCGTGTATCTGGTGGCTTCCTTTCGTATCTGGTGGCTTTCTCGCGTATCTGGTGGCTTCCTTTCGTATCTGGTAGCTTCCGCGCGTATCTGGTGGCTTCCTCGCGTATCTGGTGGCTTCCTCGTGTATCTGGTGGCTTCCTCGCGTATCTGGTGGCTTCCCTCGCGTATCTGGTGGCTTCCTCGCGTATCTGGTGGCTTCCTCGCGTATGTGGTGACTTTCTCGCGTATCTGGTGGCTTCCTTGCGAATCTGGTAGCTTCCCTCGCGTATCTGGTGACTTCCTCGCGTATCTGGTAGCTTCCTCGCGTATCTGGTGACTTCCTCGCGTATCTGGTGGCTTCCTCGCGTATCTGGTGGCTTCCCCGCTTATCGGGTGGCTTCCCCGCGTATATTGTGGCTTCTTACTCCCACCTTCGCATATAGTGTCAACTTGTATTAAATCATTAAATTTTTATTGAAAGGTTACAAAAATAATAAAACTTGAAATAACGTTTTTATTTTTCAGTTGTTCCAAATAGCTCACCAGAGACTAAAATATTTTCTCGACTGGTCAAACTACATTGAACTGGCTTTGTATTCGCTTTCTATCCTCGTCTTCATCGACACGGACCCTCTCGCTTCAGATACAGGGATAAGAGAGGTAAAAATATAAAATACTTAGTTTGTGGTAAATATGTTTTTGGGAGATAAAGTTTCCGTGTGCAACAGCTGATTAGCTTAATGGGTTATGGCGTCGCCTATTAGTTTACAGGTTGGTTGATCAAAGCGTGGGCGCGCGAGGTGATCTGACGATTGGTCTTGTGTTTTCCCATTCACGTGGATAAACCTAATTATCCTATTCCATTAATTACACTGTTTAACTTTTTAAATATTTAGAAATATGTAAATCTCTGTTTCAATTGTCTATTACGGTCATAGTCCCTTCCCCACTTAAGAAATGGCAGTGGGAATGTGGAGCGTTTGCTGTGCTCATATCATGGATGAATCTCCTCCTGTACGTGCGACGCTCGTTATCGCTCGGTATCTACGTGTTCATGGTGGGGAGTGTGGCGTATTCGTTCCTCAAATTCGCCATCATCTTGGTCTTATGTTTGCTCGGGTTCTCCTTTAGTTTCTACGTCCTCATGCAGAACCAGGTCAGATTATTTACAACAAATGTGCTTTAATAATATTTTATATATTTATAACAAGCATGTTATTTACAAGTGATATATATTTTTACACTTTTGTATCTGGATACCATGTCTGTACTGTGAGTACGTTCCTTGCCCAAACACACAACTACCCAACAAATGGTTGGATCCCACAACCCTTCAGCAAATGTTCCAAGCGGCTAAGCTTTCTGTCTGGATTAGAATATGTTTTCATGATATTCATGTGCTAAGTAATAATATAGGTATTCAAGTTTATCCTGATTGATTGAAAAACAAAGGTGACTGATTGGAAAACCAAGGGCGATAACACACGGACAAACGTTAACTTATTTTGTGCCCACTATCGGGTTATCGGAGCTATTGCAGTGTGTTTTGCATGATTCACATGTTCCTTTATTTTGATTGGACCCATTAATCCACGAGGGTCATTCAATGTAGGCAATGCCCGTAAAGAGCCTTGTCTAGGGATACCATCGACTGTCGACCAGTTTCGAACATAGGCCTACAACCATTCGGCTGACAACCCACCAAGCTAATGGATCGGATTCTAATATTACAGTACTCGTTCTACACTCCACTCACCGCGATTGTGAAGACATTCGTCATGATGGTGGGCGAGATGGATTATTCCACCATATTTCTCAGTCACTACACAAGCACGGACTACAACGATGTTCTGCAATATTCCGTATCTTCCTTCTGTGTGTTCGTGGTGTTCGTTGTTGTGATGGGCCTGCTCGTCTCCAATCTGCTGGTAACGATGACTTTCTGTGTTGTGTTAATAAAGTTTCAATGTTTAGGCTAACGGGTTAGTCTGGTGATTTAGTGTGTCGCCTTTCCGCCGAAAGGTTGCAAGTACGCAACTGGTCGCTAGCTAGTCGACGGTGGGCGTGAGGTGATCTGAGAATTGCCCGTTTGCAAACCCCCTTGGTTTTCCTATTCACGGGAATAAACATAAATATTTTATCCTATGTTATCTTTTATCCTTATTTGCCTGTGTAATGCCTGCTGGTTAGAATATACTTTATCCTGGTTTATGGCATAGTGAATGTGACTCAACTGACTAACTGGTGCTTTAAAGTTAAGTTATCGGTCGTTTATATCTAACCGGCTTAACAGACTGTATTGTGCATCTACCACAGAAAGTGTTGAGTAATTAAATTATTTACTGTAATTCTTAAAAACTATATTTAAACAATTGTTTGGTCATGTCCGAAGCACAATATTGAAGATTCTAATGATGTGCGTTGTAGGTAGGTTTAGCTGTGGATGATATCGCATCAGTCCAGAAGGAAGCCACTTTAAAGCGTCTGGCATTGCAGGTGAGTTGGTATAATCATTTTAGGCATTAACATAATTAATGGGGACATTATTTCATTAAAATTTTTATATTTTTGATTTTATACATCATAGGATATTTATGTTTTATTCATGTTAATGGAAAACGAAAGATGCATTACTACATAGAAAATCGTGAGGTAACCTCAGGGCCACCATCGGGTTGTCGGGGTGGGTTGTGTATGATTAAAACGTTTCTTCAATTTAGTATAACCAAGTAATCAACTGAGTTGTCTGCCAAGTGACTTGCCCAAGGACACAACGGATTATCTGGTTTCAACCTTTCGGTTATTGGTGGCCGTTCCAACTTAATATGAAGTCAAATTCCCTCAGGTGACCGGTATCCTGGACATGGAGTATGGTCTGCCTTCTTTTCTCCAACGACGTTGGCTTACACGGATTCACCGCACCCGACCAAACAAACACAACCGAAGATCATTTATCCTGCGCTGGCTTCTCACAGCTGGGCAGGAATCTTACTCAACTCCTCAACAAGTAAACATTTTAAAGTTTGTTACAAAAATAATCAAACATTTCCATGTTTCATACAAAAGTAGTCGTTGGGTAAGCGCCTTTAACCTGCCATGTTTTCCGTTGGATCTCACAATTATTGGTTTATTACCATGAAAAATGTAATTCTATTCACGGATAGAAAACCGGAATATCCTTTGACATCCCAATCTTTGGTGCTTATTGCAGGGGGAGTTGGAGACATTACAGGAAGATGTCAAACAACTGAAGGAGTTAATCAGCAAACTGAGCAAAGATGATCACAAAATTTAGTCAACAAGCTGCTTATTATACTCGAATCGTATACAACGCTCTGCAATTGGCCCGTTAACCTGTTGATAAGCGAGAACTAAGTAATCTGACGATTGCCCGTGTGATTGCGTTTTTCCATTATCTGGGATAAACATGAATATCATATGTGTGTTAAACGAATATCAGGGAACTTTTACCTTGACATGAAGCATTTACATCTTATTATGTAACAACCTTGTTAGTATTTTGTTCGTTTAGTTAGAAGAGGAAGTTATTGCAATGTTCAATACCAATATCGAGCTGCCTATATCTCATATCCTATATTATTGCAAACTGTGCAATTGCTTTGAATACATACGAAATGAAATTTAACTCAGTTTGTTGCATGTTATATCCTAGACCTGGATTATAGCTTCAATGACGACACAATTCTAAATATTAAGTCATTTTATTGTCGAAGTTGTGGGGATATGTCCGGCCGTCGCCTTTTAATGAAAAGGTTGCAGGTGCGAAACTGGTCGCTAGCTAGACGGTTGTGTCCTTGGGCAAGGCATTTTACGGACATTGCCTGAACCCAGCGGATTAATGGGTTCTACCAAATTAAAGGAGCGTGTCTATCATAGATAAACATAGGGGACTTGAATTTCCGCAAAAGTACTTCCGACAAGAACCAGCTGTTATTTTACGTTAAACCAGGGGTCGACAAGCTGCGGCTCTTTCATTCTTCTGATGCTACTCTTATTAATTTTATCGCTATTGTAGCGAGCGTTTAATAAGTTTAATATGACTAAGTGAAACAAACAGAAGAACACTCGCTTTATCTCACACAGTGTTGTTTTCATTTATTCAAAAAATATTATTAGTTTTTCGAATTCCAGTGATCTTTTGGTTAAAATGGTTCTTTAAGTGCAAGAGCTTGTTCGTCCCCTGCGTTAAATTATATAATGATTACCAGTGTTAAAACATCACCACCATTCCGGGCCACTGAAATAAACATGAAACCCCGTTTAGTTTTTGCTCCTTCGTTACAGTAAATAAGATTAACATGAATACAAAACTAAAATAGGAAATATAAATTGCGGGAACCTACAGTACTTAAAACCCGAAGTGATTACTCACGGTAAAACCGTATAAAAATACAAACATGCTCGTTAAAATCGCACGTGACATATTCCACGTGGACGGCCCTACTTCTATAAACTGCCAAGGTTGTTTCACAAGGAAAAAGTTACAAATTAGAATCTGAAACTTATTTAACACCTCGATAAATTGTAAACTATATTATATCTCTTTCTGAAAACCAGTATATATTTGTTTCCGTTAGACGGCACTAGTAAACCTCACTGCATTGAAACGGGATTACAACAATTCAGGAATCAGTGGTGCGGTCGAATGGTTAACGTGACCAACACATACACCACCTTTATAAAAAAGATCTCAGGGACAAGCTCATTATGGGTTCGAACCTTACGACGTTAAAAAACGACGACAATTCACGGTGCGGTTGTGTGGCCGAATGGTTACTAGACCGAAATAAAATACGGTTCGATATATAAAATAATAGTCGTAGTGCTGAACGGAATTCATATAGAAACTTTGAACGGAATACATACAGAAAAGTCTTAAAATATTTGATTTTGGAACTTATGTCCTTTCCTGTGCCGCGCTTAGTTATGGGTCCCATTTGAAAAAATGGGACACATATTGTTTTTGTCCGTTTTTTTTTTCTTTTTTTTTCTTTTTTTTTTCTTCGTCAAAAGCTTGACAGGCATGGCATGGCGCCCCGACATCTACCAGAAGGAATAATGGAGTCGCAATAAAACTTGGTGATTTGTTAGACAACATGGCCTAAATATGCAGAAACCAAAATTTTGGGTAATAAATTTAGGGGAATTCCCCTTGGACGTTAAAAACCAAAACAGTCATTTTTTTAAAAAAAAAATTAGCTTTTTAGGCCATAGCGCTTGAACGGCTGCTCCAATTTGAATCAGATTTGGTGGAATGTAAGTGCATTAGTAACTGATTTAACACTTAAAAGAAATAAAAAAATTACCTAGGGAAATACCCTAAAAAATAACATTTTGTTTTCAAATCATGATTGTGACAAGCACGCCATGTCGCCCCGACATCTACCGGAAGAAAAAATGGAATCGCAATTAAACTTTGGTATTTGTTAGACAACATGGTCTAGATATACAGAAACCAAAATTTTGGGTAATAAATTCAGGGGAATTCCCAGGGGGCGTTAAACACCAAAACGGTATTTTTTCTAAAAAAAGTAGCTTTTTTGGGCATGGCGCTTGAACGGCTGCTCTAATTTTGATCAGATTTGGTGAAATGTTGGATCGTTAGCCACCCACATATGTAAAAACAGAAACTCATGTACTAAGCCCATGGGGAATTTCCCGAACCCATCAAAAACTAAATCGGGCTGGTTTAGGAATTTAGCTTCATTTTAATACAACACTTGAAAAAAAGCTTTAATTTAAAACATTTGTGGTGAATCTTTTGTAAATCTAACACGATTGTTCTTTCTTTTACCTACACATAAAGAAGAAGTTTGGTTTGATAACTATGGGGCCCATGTGTTTATGCTTGCAGAAACAAAAACTACATACTCATTGTATAAAATACAAAATGTGGTTAGGGACCCTGCAGTAGTAGCATGAATATATGTCATACAACATGTGTTTTACAAATAGTGGTGGTTAACACGTGGTTGACACTCTCTAGTTTAACCACGTTTGTGCTATTTGTATTTCTAAATGCCTGAATAAACTAAACAAAATATATGGCAGCAAATCAAGAAAAGTATTATTATTAATCGGTTACCACTTCATTAAACGATGTCGTAACGTCATATCAATTAAACTACAATTTAAATGCATGCAAATAAAACCAATTATATTTATACCGAGCTTGTTATAATTGGTAGAATGGCAGCCCCGAATCATCAAATGTTGTCGGTTTGTGTGAATCAGAGGTCGCCAACCCTGGCACACGATAGGTTTTTTCATCGTACGCCGATTGGTTTGACTCAAGCTTAAAAATATATACTATAAGCATATGCAAACCCAAACTGTCTACGCTGCACAAAAACAAACATCTTAAAATTCGTAAAGCTTGCAAATCAATAGTATTAATTACTAAAACAACAGTTTTAATTATTACTATTTAAATAAGGTAGTTGATAATTCAAACCGACCATAACAATGGTTGGCATGTCAAGTTACTTTTATTATAATATTATTATTTAAAATATGGCACACTGTATTCAAACGGTTGCCGACTCCTGGTCCAAATTAAACCTCAAAGAACACATTATAGTTTTGAACACGAAGGGTTGTCAAAATTGTAATCTAAACTTGGTCGCTTGTGTTTCTTGATCTCTTTCTTCAAGGCCCGTCTGTAATATGAGAGATAATGAAATTTTGAATTTACTTTCGTCCGACCGGTTAGTCTGGCGGTTTAGTGAGACGCCTTTCAACCGCAAGGTTAATGATTCCAAACTGGTTGCTAGCTAGTCTGTTGTGTCCTTGTGCAAAGCACTTAACGGACATTGCCTAAACCCAACGGATTAATGAGTTGTACTAAATTTATGGAACGTGTATATCATACAAAAGACACTGCAATAACTCCGTTAACCCGACGGTGGGCGCGAGGTGATCTGGTGATTGCCCCTGTGTTAACCCCCTTGCTTTTCCCATTCACGTAGTTAAACATAAATATAATATTCTATTGTTTCTGAGACATGCCGTAACTGCAATTACGACCTGAGTCGGTCATGGGTAAACCGTGGGTAGGAACCTCGATTTTTACATTTTCAGTGCCATGTATGTCTCGGATCTTTGTTTTTAGGTATTTTTTAGTTTCCAAGATTTCAAAAAAAATTGGAAAACTCATGACAAAATTTGAAAACTCAAACAGCAGTCTAATATTATGTTGGAAAACATGTCCGATACGTTCCTAAGACATGTCCGATATGTTCCAAATATTTAGAAGTACAGACCGAATAAGAATAAATTTTACTGATGGTATGAAAGTAGTGTAATTATCTTAATATAGTTTTACGAATTTTGAGAAATCAGAACAGCGACTTACTTGAATTTCAGCACACAGCAGCAGGCGGCAAGGAGGCAGATGATAAAGAATCCGGATATGGAAATAAAGACGAACATCATAATACCAGCAGCTTCATTGGACAAGTCGATCCCTTCGAAAATATTTCATTATTTGGAGTGTTTTGTATATGATCGCATTTTGCTTTTCCCTGTATCTTTATTAGTAATATATTGCCTATGTTTGCATAGGATTTGTTATTGTATTTAAAGAACTTAACTTTTAGTTGGTGATTCGTTTTAAATTAACTGAATTCTAAGATTCAATTAAGTGCATTGCGCAAAACAATACCGCGCAAAAAAGGTAGTTATTGTGCAAATCGGACCGCCACCTGACTGCCTGAAGATACATAGGACAGGATATTCATGATTTATCCCCGTGAATGGGAAAACCAGGGCGGTTATCTCACGGGCAATCGTCAGATTACCTCGTGCCCAACGTCCAGTTATCAAAGCTATTGTAGTGTGTTGAGTTTGATTGAGACATTTCCTTAATGTAGTAAAACCCAATCATTCTATGGGTTCAGGCAAAGTCCGTGTCTTACCCAAGAACACAACCGACTGGTTATGGTCCAATTTTGAACCCACAACCATTCGGCTAAAAGGCGACGCACTGAACCGCATGCTTAACTGTTGTCTTACCAAAGATTTCCCCCACGGTTGCTTCACAGACACTCGGGTTAGCGGGATCAACGCAATTTGTATCTTTCGGGTAGCTCACCGAAGTCGTCTGGTTACATGAAAATCCTTTGGAAAAAATAAAAATATTAAACCATGTCATGCTAAGTGTATCAATATTGATTGAAACACCTTTCCAGTTATGTATTTTTTACCTTAGTTAGGTTTGGCGGCCAAGGCCTGATGTACCCAAGCTATATAATGGATTTGATTATAGACGTGTTTGTGTTTAGGCGTCTTTTTACAATTTTACTTTTTCTTAGAAGGCTATGTTGCGTGTTTTTATCGTTGAAACAAAAATATTAACCAAAACATGTACAGTTGATGTGTTTTCTCCCGTGGTCAAAATACCAATGTTGTTATTTCGTTGTTTTTAGTGGAGTCAAAAATTGTAAAATACCCTTTTTTATGTGACTATATTATTGCTTTTTATTTAACTTAGTGCCTTGTCTACGAAAATAACCAACTTGCTAACTACAGATTTCGATACAACAACATTTTCCATGATAGGTTACCATTAAGCATACCACCATCTTGTATTGCGAAAGAAAGGATAGGATAGGATAGGATATTCATCTTTATTTCCGTGAATGGGAAAACCAAGGGGGTTAACACACGGGCAATCGTCAGATCACCTCGCGCCCACCGTCGGGTTACCGGAGCTATTGCAGAGTATTGTGTATGATAGACACGTTCCTTCAATTTGGTAGAACCCATTAATCCGCTGGGTTTAGGCAATATCCGTAAAGTGCCTTGCCCAAGGACACAACCGACTAGCTAGCGACCACTTTCGCACCTGCAACCTTTCGATTGAAAGGCGACGCACTTAACCGTTAGACCAACGGGCCGGAGGAAAACGTTTAATAGACAATTTTTATAGGGTAGTTAATGTGGCAAGCAATGAGTTACCGATTGCGTTGTAATAAGTTTCCCAAAAGTTCCAGTTTCGAGAATTGACATCGTCATGGGAAACATAATGTGCGGTGTCCAGAGTCAGACGAGCCCGACATGTCGAACTGTTGTCGCTTGATGTTGTGTACTCTGGCCACATCGTGGTCACGTTGGAATTTGGGTCGCTGCAGTTGTAAAGTTATTGCAACAAACAGTCTTAGTTTTTCAAAGCATCATGTATAAATATGTGATAATGTCATTCTTAAAATTTAAAATAGCCATTTTCTTGGTAAAAATTCTCGTTTCCACACGTTCCGGGAATATTGGTAATATCAATTTTAAAAATAATAATATAGTTTTTTTAACACCGTTTACATTACAACATCGATTAGAGCGTACGTCATCTATGCAATTTAGACTCACAGCAGAGTTTTATCTATTTTATTATTAAAGTACATTATTTAAAAATGTGTTTCCCTAGGATGTGGTTGCTGCAAGAGACACCTTTCGCAGGCATCTCTCCACAGCGTGCAAGCCACGTAGGAAGGGGGCTGGGTATCTCTAGGATGTGGGTGCTGGAAGATACGCCCTTCGCAGGCAACCCTATATTCACGCCCTCCAGTGGTGAGACTAGAGACAGCGCTGGTTAACCGCACTACCACAGGGTGATGCGATTCTCGCAGCTCAGACCTAGCCTTTCGAGTTTACACCTTACCGAAGTAAAGTAACCTTAGGGCCGGGAGAGGTGAATTTAGGCCCCGTTCATACCTAATGAATAAAGCAAGATAAACTTTTCTTGCCAATAGAATATTTCTTATCCAAACTATTTTTACCGGTCTTTGTTACATACCCATAATTGGCTCTTTGCTAAGATCGATTTTTGTTGTATGCAAGTCGGTATGTCTATCGGTATCGGTCGCGTTAACCATTCGGCCACACAGCTGTGCATATCTTACCCAAACTTTGCAAAGTTCGTCCAATACTTCATGATATCCATGGAAAGTGGCTCAGGCGCATCGTAACCGAATATGTAGGGAAGTTCCTCCGAAACTGATGGTTCAGATTGGAATGTCGACGATGATTTAAGGGAGAATCGGTATTGAAAAGCTGATATGTCTTCCTTTCTGCTCATTTCACTCGAAATCTGCGGTGGGACATGAAATGGAATAAAGCTGTATGATTATGTCGAAATGAACAGAAGACTGGTGGATAAACTTTACCGATGACTAAGAGTAAGGATATTTTGTAGCGAAACACGGGATTTTCCCAATTTTCTTTCTTAAAAGACCAAACATGTATCTATTTAGTTTACGCGGGAAAGTTTGCCAGTTGTGAATTTGCATTTCCTCGGCTGACAGGCGACGTACTAAACACCCAAGCTAATCTGTCGGAGATCAAACGAAGTTTTGTACGGTATGTAAAAATTCACTTCAACAGGTTGTGGTTTCTATCGTAGGATTAGAAGCCATAGTTATGTAATAGAAGGGTATACCTCTTGCGCCCATGTAAAGTACAGTTGGTCTGCTACCAAGTTGTCAATGAAGTTGTGTTTTGCATAGCTTCCCCACGGTTCGTTCCCTTCGTCTTGAAAGCCGGCATAATAATGAACGTAATTCTGTTGGAACGTATTAGCAACATAAGAATTGTTAAATTTTCATTAGCTTTGTAAATACTGCCTTTTTGCAGCATCTTATAGATTATGGGTATAAAATTTAACGTTATACACGTTTCGTGGAAAACTTTGCGAAAGAGCAATACGTTAACAGATGTCCATAATTTATCGTTACTTGATTGTTATTTAATATTTTGTTCACGGTGCTCTGCTGGATAATCAGTTATCATATTATACAAAACTATTCGCATGCTTGTTGATTGTGTACATGACTATGCCAAATTATGGATATCGCCTGAACTCAGTAAAACGGTAGAAACATCCATCCTATTCAACATACTCAAATAGCTCCAGCTATGGGCATAAGGGAATTTGACAAAGGTTGTAATAGCTTAACGTTTACACGAATGGAGAATGTTTTCTCGTAGAATTAATCGGCGATTTAATTTCCAACTATCGGCATTTAATTTCGAGCCCCACATACTGACGATTTGTTCGCGCTTCAAAGTATTTGCCCCAAAGCTAATGTAATGTAAACAAGATCCATACAGTGCTCATTTGGTCCAGTTCGTTGGTTGTTAGTTTTCCGTGCATTTGCGGGAAAGCAGTTTGTACAACTGACTCTGTCAACACCACCAGCCAGTCGTCCGCGTTGGGGTCGACATTGTTCGTCTGTCCGGACCCAGAGTTTGATCCAATCATAATATTGATGCCTGTTTATACGATACACGTTTAATGACAAGGCTTTGATGGGATTAATATGGCCCGCCGGCTTAACTTTTATGGGAATAGGCTTAACCGCCGAAATGTTATCAAATCGAAATAAATCGATGACAATTGGTTGCATCTTCAAAAAGGTGACCATGACTTTATTTGTAGTAGATCAACAGTTTAAACAAAAACTATAGTAATGTCCCCGACATAAACAACATCCTGCAATAGTTCAGGTAATTCGACATGACCAAGAAGTTATTTGGCGATTACTTACCTTGTAACTACGCCCGTATTTGTCCACTCACGAATAAACATGAATATTCTGAATTTCTAACCTATTTTAGATAAATACATACCTCCGCTGAAGTTTCCTTCTGACATTATCTCACTTGGAAATCGTTCAACGAAGTTTGGTAAAACGCATGGGCGCCAAGTCTGTGTGATGAAGACGATTATTTGCGAAAGTCAAAATTCCTCGTTGGTAATATAAGTATGCGATGGTGTAACATATTCGACTAATACACCCATATTAAGAAAAAGACACGGTAATTGTTTACATGAAATGTTATGATATAAATTGGGGATAGTCCATCACTTTGGGCAACTTTCATTTATTTAGGTGTCACTAAAATAAGAAAAGAAAGGAACTTCTCAAAATGCAACCCTGCCCCAAACACTATTTTTGCGCCCAATATTAATCTCTAATAATATTGGGGACAAAATACTCTAATATAATCCTGCACCAAACACCAATCTATCACCGCTCAGAACTAACCCTAATTTAACCCTAGCTCATTTTCAAAAGCTCTAACGCTACGAAAAGTTTCGCGGCTTCCCTTTTACTCTCCTTTCACAGTTCCCTCTTTTAGTTTTCCCAGACCATTTCTATGGTTTAGTCGTTACAAATATGTTAACGTTACGTTACAGATATGATAACACATCACCACCAACAATAACAAAAGGTTACAACAACATGTTGACTTACCGGAACAGCAACTGAAGAGTTCAGTATTTCTTCGATTGAAATGTTTCTCAGATGCTCAGCAATGCTAAGTTGCGAGGGAACCGATATGGATCTCACAAACGCTTAAAAGAAATAGTTTTTAAATAAAAGTTTTAACCTGATTTGATAAACCGTTCTATCCACTGACCTGCCGACCGGCCATGTCTGTCACCGGCGTAACGCAAAATAAACATGGAGTCAAATAAAAATGTGTTCCCTTCGATATCGAAGAAAACACATGGTGAAGCACAACAAACTTATAAAATTTATTATTTTAGTGATTAAAGCGCCCATTACGTGATTATAAGATTAGTTTCTTAGTGTTTGTATCCTGTTTAAAGCTAACCTCTGCCTAAATAACACCTGAAAAAAAAATTTTTAACATCGCCAAATTTCAAACCAAGAGGAGTCTCACAACCTAGAACCACAATTTAAATGGCTCCTTATGCATGGATCGCGCTGGCCATTCGGTCATACGTCGATGAAGCTACACGACTATATGTTTGCGCCCCGGACAATAAATTACCTTGATATGCGCTATCTGCTTGTTGTTCGTCCCAAAGTCCATCGTTGTATGTTGCGCTCTGGATAATGGCGTTTGTAAACAACCCTCTGCTCTTTGGCGACATCGTGTGAAGGTGAACTGACGACCCGCCAGCCTCCTCTCCAAATATGGTAATCCTGCTCGGATCCCCACCGAATGCCTGTTATAATTTGGTCTTAAGGTAACTATAAATATTATATTCGTACAAGAAGTATATATTTAAGAAGCCGATTTTCCCATTCTCTCCATTCGACCTGATAGCAGTAGCATGTCGAACCAAAAACTACGGGATCGAAACCGGTCGGCAGCAATTGTTAGTAAGTTATAGTCAGCCAATTAACCAACCACCTTTTAAAGATTAGTATTAATATTAACTGATCCTACATAAATTGTGTTTCGTATGTGTTAATTTTAAAATCAAATTCATTCGTACAGCAGACATCTTATCTTCTATTTGGATACTAATGATTGCAGTAACTTGGGTGAAATAGATTATACCATTTAAAATTGCTTATCTGTATTGTATTCTGCGTATCGACCTAACAACATTAGAATCTGTACCTCTATGTTATTCTTGACCCACTGTATTGCTTCTAATTGATCCAGCATTCCATAGTTCCCAGCAAGACCATTCTCCGGACTGGATAGAAAACCAAACGCCCCAAGTCTGTAGTTCATATTCACAACGACAACGCTGTTGTCCCCAGCTAACTTCGCTCCTTTGTAGGTTTTACCTGTGGCGTAAAATCTAAGCCGTAATAACTAGTCCGACCGGTTAGTCTGGTGGTTTACTGCTACGCCTTTCAACCGAAAGATTGCAGGTTTGATAGCTAGCTAGTTGATTGTGTCCTTGGTAAGGCACTTAACGTACTTTGCCTAAACCCTACAGATAAATGTGTTCTACGTAATTGACGGAACGTGTGAATCACACACAATACTCTGCAATAGCTCCAGTAACCCGACGGTGGGCGAAAAGTGATCTGATGAGTGCCCGTGAGTTAACCCCCTTGGTTTTCCCAGTCAGGGTGATAAACATTAATATCCTATCCTAATCCAGATCCCCAACGACAAACTGGTTTAAAGCACTATTATTCTTTAGTTGTATGTATGTGTTCTGTATACCCAACAAAATAAACGATTCGGCTTACTTAACATTCATGTATAGGCCGAATAACTGTGGAAAACCCGTAATGTTTATCTGGCCTTGTTTTGTATTGCCTTTTAGCTGAAGTAGTTCCGGATGGAAACCTAGTAGGTTGTATTATTGGGCAAGGCACTTAACGGAAATTGCCTGAACCTGGTAGATTATTGGGTTATACTCATTGTAATAGCTCTGGTAACCCAACTGTGGGCGCAGGGTAATCTGACGACTGCCAATGTGAGAACGCCCGTTGCGTTTTCCCATTCACGGGATTAAACATGAATAACCTATATTCTATCTTAAGAAATCAAAATAATATATTGACAATTTTTGATACGACTAAATTTATTAAATTTTATGTTTTGTGTGTAAATTATGCATCAATTGACTATGAAATTCTTGGTCAATTTTACCTGCCCCTCTCGAAAAGTCCCCGCCGTGTATATAAACCATCACCGGAAATAAGACTCCCTCCCGTGACCATGGTGTGTAGATGTTTAGGAACAGACAATCCTCGCTCATTTCAGAAATCCCTGCCTTAAATCCTGTCGAAATAATTGCACATAATGATATGATATATAGAATAGGATATTCATGTTTTATCCTCGTGAATAGAAAAACTGAATGGGCGTTAACACACAATCGTCAGGTCACCTTGTGCCCACGGTGGGGTTACCAAAGCTATTACACTATGTTGCGTTTAATTTAGATATTTGATCAATTTGGTGGAACCCATCCTTTTACTGAGTTTAGGCAATGTCTGTTAAGTGCCTTGCCTAAGAAGACAATCGACTAGCTATCCACCAGGTTCGAATCCAATTTTCGGTTGAATAGCGAAGCACTAATTCCAGATTAATTGGTATGACAGGATGGTTAATATATTCCCTACAGGTATTGGGCAGTGATTGGGGCAACCATATTTCCCATTTTTTTTGTAATATAAACAAATGAATGCTTAACGTTTTCATAGCCATATATATAGAGTGAAATAACCAATACTTATTATATCGTCGTAGTCGATAATCAATCGGGATGGATGCAATCACCACAAATGATTAAAATATTGGAATTGACATATTTAACAAATATAACGATAAAACCGTGATGATAATTTATATTTGTCATTAACTTTAGACCGTCTATCGCAAAATAAAATTGGATCCAACTTATATATTCGGGAAATGCTACGAAGGCTTTGAAAATGCTCAAAAAATACAAATGCTTTGGAAACAGAAGATTCCGATTTAGAGTAAAAATTGAAGCCAATAAAAACAATAAATCTAACCTTCGTCAGTCGTCTTCTGGTCGTTTATATACTCCGCCAATGTCGACTCGTTTTGAAGACAGGAAGCGCCGTGATCGTAGAAGTAAGTTATGCCGTCGCCCCACGGCTTCGCGGGTCTCGGGGGTTGAAACCGGTTTTCACCTTCAGGAGATGATGCGTATGGAACCCCTAGGAACTCGTACACCGCCGGCCCGCCTTTGTAGTCGCTTTGCTGAAACGTATCAATCTATTATATTGTCCGTGCGTAAGGCATCTTAGCCACTGACCTAGTAAGCGATGCCCCATAGTATTTATGTCATATGGCACCACATACGCATAAAATAATTCCCATTATCTTGTTCCCAAATTACTACTTCTAAAATATTTAAAGCAACCCACCATTCCTCGTGCCACGCCCAGAGTAGTATTCACTGTGAGATGTTGGCAATTCATTCCTTGCAAGAACATCACCATCACAGCTGCATAAATCTTATTCACATTTCGACTTAACATTTTACGCCTTCTGGTTCAGCAAAAAAATATCTGAGTAACTTACAGGGTTAAGCATCAGCAAAACACTAATACATTAGTAACCACCATAACAACAAAGTGAAACTGCGGTGTGCATTAGTTGCTTTTGTGCCCTTTTTATTATTAAAGTTTATAGTGACTGTTTGGTAGTAATAAAAAACAACAAAAAATTCAAAGTTCCAAATATGTCCACCTTCGACTGAAGTCTGAATCTCAATGTGCAGGGGACACCGACGACGCCCCACGTTTCCATCCGAACACAAATCTCCATGGATATACATGAAAATGCGTGACGTAACGTGGTTAAACTACTACGCCTGAGGTCTATGAACCCATACCCACTTAGTTTTTTTTTAAATGACGACATTTCAGATTAGGAGAAAGCCCGGGACTCAAGCAATGTTCGGCGCGCGTTACATATGTCGGCAAATACGGTGGTATATGCCCCAGGATACTAAATGGGGTCGGTTATCGATATCTCGCTATTTGCTTAAGCTACGTCACCGATAAACTAAACATTATAAAACATTTCTATTAGCAACATTGTTTTATCCCAACAACTTTTTTCGTTTACAATTAATATTGGTAAAAATGACAACATTAAAGTAACCTGGTTTGTATGTTTAAATTATACTTTTAAAAAATTAAAGAGGAGTTGAACACTTTTCACTTCTTTATCATACATAAGAAGCACTTAACGAAGAACTTGTACCTAAAATGAGAAAATCCTTATAATTAAAAGTATTTGTAGAAATAAAATGTAAAATTGAATGAAGTGTTAATAAACATTGTATGTTTTTAGCGTGCAATATCCAGGGATTTAAATACAATCATAAATTGTTTAATCCTCAAATCACGCGTTCTCTCAATGATCTAGAATAGGATTTATAGAATTTTTATGTTTATTTTCATCACCGTGAATGGGGGTTAACACACGGGCAATCGTCAGATCACCGCGCGCCCACCTTTGGTTCACCGCAGCTATTGCAGTGTGTTGTGTATAATTTACACGTTTCTTTAATTTGGTAGAACCCATTAGTCTGCTTGGTTCGGGCAATGTTCATTAAGGGCCTTGCCCAATAACACAACCACCTAGTTGGCGACCAGTTCAGAACCTGCAACCTTTCGGTTAAAAGGCTTTGTCCTTAACCGCCAAACTAACGAGCCGGACAAACCTAATTTAAATGTCTTAAACATATACACCACATTACAATAACTCCAGTAACCCGACTGTTGACGCAAGACAATGCGAAGTCTCGCATTATAACCCCCAATGCGTATTCCCATTCAGGAGGATAAACATGAATATCCTTTTCAAATAACATTCGTGAGATTAAATCGCCTAACAAGTTTACCAAAGATCTCAAACAACACCTCTTGGAAGACCCTCATCCGCTTCCCTAGTTTCAGTGGTATTTACGCCATATTTTTTCGACCCAAAAATTCCCCTTTGTAAATTTAAAATTCCATATACGCCTTGCCCAAATAAATTCCAACTAAATTATTTACCTTATCTATCCTTTTGCACATATTTAAACCTGCATGCATTTCTTTTCACATGTTGATTATTTCTAATAAAATCACATGCACGAATAGTTTCCAGATTTTGTTCTTTTTTAAATTATGACCACCACATTAAATCACAGTCTTAACTTCATTTGCATGCTAACAATATTGAGTTGTCTACACAAACACAAGTGTTATTTGTGATGATGTTTATTGCAGTATTCTCTTTTGCTTGGTAGGCCGTTAGCACATTTGGTTTTTGTTTTGTTTTTTTCTGTGAAATAGTTTTTGCCGGCCCTCAAAGAGCTCTGTATTTTAAAGCTCATCACTTTAGTCTTATTACTTGTTTTTGGTTTTTAAAATGTTTCTCACCAATTGATTGCACACCACCCTGTCCCCTAGCCTCTTTTTATTTCTATCTATTTCCCATTTCTTTACTGCCTTGAAGCATTTTTACAACTATACTGCCAAAACATTATAGTTTCAGATATTCGGACACGGTAATTTCATCTACAAGGAGAAGGTCGTCCGTTTTTTTGCGTGGCTTCTTTCTCTTTCAATTTACTGTTCGAGAGTTGGTGGTTTGATCTCCAGATGAAGATGGCAGTCAATATTAAACTAATATGTCACAATAAATTTGCATTAATATAATCGGCAATCTTCTGTAGCAGCGCTGTTGTTTAGACGGGTTTTACCAGGGTAAAAGAAGGGGTGAACAGAGGTTAAGTATTTTATTGGGTATTTACGCAAGGTGCCAGGAAGAGCGCTGTACACACATGGGGCATAGCTTAAGTAGGTATATAGGTAAAGGTTTTGAGAAAGCAGCAAAGCCAAGCGAGGCTCTACTAAAATGCTCTCTGATATTACGAAATCTCATACAGTTTATATAAGACACATAACAGGAAACACATGATTGTATACACGAGGCGTGGACGACGTTAAACAGAACGCGGGAAATAATTCATCGACGGATCTGTCGAAAACAGGAAATTAATCGCGACTTCCCATGCACAAAATATGAACACATGGCATGGCGAACTAATTGTTAAAATGTACAGCAAGACAATTATAAATACGTGTGGGATTCCCACACTCCCTGCTGCAATCTTTTGTATTTTTCATTTGTGCATTACCGTAGTGCTCCTTTTTCACACTCCTACATAAGTATAAAATCAAATACATCAGTGTCATAAAATTAGTGTGTTATAATGAGAATACTTATTGGAATTATTCCCCGGTAAGTGTGCTTAAAACTAATAGAGTCATCTACCATTAGTGAAATTTTATTTTAGTTTTTTTCCACTCTGGTCCATGTTTCGGGCCACATCTTCTACTAAAGCCGTATCCCCCTCAGTACTGGTCGCACTTTACCACACACTCTTCTTAAGGGTTCTATATCGTTTTGATCTTAATCAAATTTGGATCGCTTAATATTGTTCTTTTGCCTAGGTTTGGCGGCCGCGTCCGCTATATTTATTAAATTATATATATATTTTTTTAATGACGTGTTTTAACGACTGTTCGTTTTGCCGTCTTTTCCCGTTCCTGTGTCGTGGTTATATTCGTTTGCCATTTTTAAAAACTGGGGCAAAAATGAATAAACAAAACCTAAACTAAAAAAATTCCTTTTTATGCTATTCCTTTTATAATGCGTTGCCTCAAGGGAATTCCCCAAAGTTACCACAAATGAAAACTGTTTTACCCGAGACTGGGATGGGTATTGACAAACAATCCGGTTTATAAAATAATAGAACATTTGGCATTTTTTTTTATTTTACATTATTATAATTTAAAATAACTCCATATTCAAATATATTAAAGTATTGCTCATTTTAGTTGGAAAACTGTAAAATTGTTAAGTCAGCGTGTATATCGAGCAGTATCTTTAGGACCCGGGTTAAATTGCTGTTTAGGTACCAATTTCAAATAAAACGGTTGTTTGCAAAACATACGGTACCTCTAAATACTACAGGACCGCTTGGACCGCTTGGATCGCATGTAGCGCTTGAATCGCTTGGATCGCTTGGAGCGCTTGGATCGCTTATTACACTTCGTAATTACAAAAGCCATGATATTAATGTTAGGGTTGGAGTTAGAGTTCGTTCTGGGGTTGAGATTAGTGTTTGGGGCAGGGTTAGAATTACTTTTCATAGCAATCTAATTGATCCAAGCGCTCCAAGCGGTCCAAGCGGTCCTGTAGTATTTAGAGGCACCCCAAAACATATACTGTTACGATTTAAAGACTTTTAACGTTTGGTCATATTTAGCCTTGTCTTTAAATAGAATATTGTAACAATTTTAAACTGTTAATATCTCTTGCGATCTAGGCACAGATAAATTTCCATTAAATGTAAAAGTGGACGAGAAATAAAACAATAATGGACGAGGTTGCTTCTTTATTTGTTCGGATATCTAAAGAACACGGGATTGTTCCGCAAGATTCGATATTAAGTCGACTGAGAGAGTTGTCACACAGTGGTAGTGGAGTGTTGGACTTATCCAACCACACTTTGACTATTGAAACATGTGCGGTTTTGGCAAAGATTTTATCTCACGATCTTGCCATCACAAATTTACTGATGGCTGACTGTATGCTTGACGAGGAAGGAGCTAAGATACTGCTCTCGGGATTAACTGAGAACACGGTGGTGAAAGTCCTAGATTTACGAGGAAACAACTTTAGACAAGTTGGCGCAATTGCTTTGGGCAATTTCCTAAAGGTTGGTAATTTAGTTTCTTAATTTTTTTTGTGTGGGCTTTACCCAGTATGGAAAGTACGGCAGCTGCACACTCGAGTTTTTTTTCCTTGCGTATTTGCACACTTGGGTAATTTCACAACAAACCTGTAAACCTACCTGTAGACCTAGGGTAATTTACCGTCAGTACATTTTTGTTATGTAGCCGACCCTATGTTATGTAGATAGATATGTTAGCTGACGGACACGATAGATTTAGGATAGAATAATATGTTTGTTTAAGATTTTGGTAAAACAATAATAAAAAGGAGATTATGTGCACACTTGAAGTATGCACTCTTGGACTTTTGCACACATAAATATTTGGCGCGTGCACACTCGAGATCTCGGCGAAAAGTGACGTACTTTCCATACAGGGGCTTTATTAATCTGCAGGTCAACAAAGTGAAAAAGCAAACTTTTTATCATGATAAAACTCATGTTAGCGCCGAAAATATGATAAAACACGTCCCACTCAAGTTAATGATAAAATGCCCTATTCCCGCCTTTTTCTCTAAAGATTAGTTCTTATTTATAGTGGAGGTAGTGGGGTTATAAATTATTTTGATTTGATTTAATCTTAATTTAGAAGAATAACTAAATAAATAAAGAAAGGAAACTGTTTACTAAACTGTTGGTCGTTGCTGTTAGGGATTATGGTTGGTGCAGTTTTGTGGTAATGGTTGGTGTTTCTTAGTTTATCTTCTTCTTTACTTTCAATGATGTTGTATATTGTAGTTGGGCCTTCCTGCAGTCTGCAGTCATTTTGCACAAGGCTATTCACTTTTTTTTTTTTATACTATAATGTTTGGCAATAATAAAAAGCAAATGGACAGTCCCATCATTCCAATAACCCAACTATGGAATAACTAGTCTTATAATCTAACACTAACCCCTTAAATTCTGGTTCATGTTTTATTGTTTAGTTTTATTGTTTATTATATTCTGGTTCATGTTCATGTTTTATTGTTTATTATATTTTAGTTGGTGATTATGGTAATACAAATCATGAGTATTTACTTTGCAGAGAAACCAGACTTTGGAAGCTTTATTTCTTGAGTGGAATTCCCTTGGAATATGGGAATCTGCGTTTCTTGCTTTCTGTGAAGGATTGGCCTCGAATCACTCTCTGCAACACCTGGACCTCCGGAACAATAAGATCGACCCAACAGGGGGGAAGGAGTTGGGTCTGATGCTGCGAAACAACAGTTCCATCCACACCCTTGATCTGCGATGGAATAACCTGGGGTTGGTGGGTGGTCGCGCTCTGGTGGAAGCGCTTCGTCATAATACCAGCATTGTCAAGGTTTGTTTGTCCTTATTTATGACCCATCATTATTAAAAAAGTTTAACTAAAATTTATATGTAATGATTTAAACTAATAATCACACAGTATAACCATAGCAACATGCATACCGGACACTTTAAATAACGTTTTACCCTTGCCAAGACAGTATACAGAATAAGATAAGCATGTTTAAAGCGGAAATAGTCATACCCACTCCCGAAGACATAAAGGTACATCTAAATCATCTAATCTGACTAGAGCTGGGCGTAATTACGAAATTACGTTCAGTTACGTAATTACGGACGTCGGAATTACGTTACGTAAGTCAAATCAAAATTACGTAATTACGCATCTGTCCGTAATTATTCAAACGGGAATTGATGATTGTAGTAAATATACTGTATATGCAATTCCTTGTTTAAGTCTTGGCAAAAAAAAATTGTTCGTTTATTTTTATTCGAGTTAGGGCTGTGCGAAGTTAACGGTTAACCGGTTAATCGAGTGGACGTCACAGTTAACCGTCAATGAAATCAATAAATGGTTAACCGACTGTGTTCGTTTTTAACGCCTACAACAGCGCATGAACAATACACGGTATAGGGTGTTTTTTTTAACGACCGCGCGGTTGACTTTTAGTGGGCCTACTATTAGTGATGGGACGAGTAAAGGTAGAGGCCCCGAGTTTGTATCGAGTTGCTAACGATTGCTAACCGTATCTTTTCGCGTTGCTAACTGAAACTTGTCGTGTTGCTAACCGTTGCTCGTCACAGTGTTTATTGCTTTGATCGGCGGTATGACCTAGGGTCACGTTGACCTAGTTTTAATACAGGACCACTGACGCACTCCCGAGCGCGTTTTTTTCCCAGGATCTTGCCATTATTAAGTACCAGCGAGAGAGAACACTTGTATAAAAATCTTGGCTAAAAAAAAGTTAACCGATTTTTCCTTGATCTGTTAACCGTTATAAGTATTTGCACAGATCTAGTTCGATTAAAATAGTTCCCTCGGTAAGAATAATCAAAATCGCGTTAAATACACGTGATCTTGGATTCGCGCCAATTTCCTTATCTGTAATCAGCGCGATAAGACAAAGGGCAACGCCGCCACGATCTGCGGTTTGTTTACTTGTGAATTTGTTTCAACGCAAGACGAACGAACCGTTTAGTTTAAACTTTAAAGTCTCTGAAGTAAAGTTTAAAATTTCATTCGTTTTGTCTACCATCAAAATGCATCCAAAAACACGATGATTTTTGGCTGTTTTTAAAATAACGATGACGTCATAAAAATTACGAAAATTACGGAATTACGTAACTGAGCTGGCGTAATTCCGAAATACAACTTTGATCAATTACGCCCAGCTCTAACTCAAACCCCCAAAATAATGTCTTTACTAGGGATGTGCATTGGTTAACCGGTTAACCGACCAGTTGTCTGTTAACCGTCAATAAAATCGGTAAATGGTTAACTGACTAGAGCTCGGCAGACTTACGAAATTACGTTCAGTTACGTAATTACGGACGTCGGAATTACGTTACTTAAGCCAAATCAAAATTATGTAATTACACTTCTGTCCGTATTATTCAAACGGGAATTGAACATCGTTGTAAATATACTTTCTGGGAAATTCCTTGTTTTAGTTATAGCAAATTAAGTTAACAGAAAAAAGTTATGAAATTTTGAAAAATACTTTAAAAAAGTTCTATAATTCCATTCCAGAAAAAAATTATGAAATTTTGAAAAATACTTTAAAAAAATTCTTAAATTCCATTCGAAAAAAATTGTGAAATTTAAAAAAATACTTTAAGCAAATTCTAAAATTTTCATTTCAGACCATCACTAGTGAGCAAACTCAAGCGATCAGGCGGTGGGAAGGTAACTAAGTTACAGCCGTCCGCTGCTTCCAGCTCTATGTGCAAGAAGAAGGCCAGCAATAGAATAAGTAATACAAACTATACAAACTAGTAATACAAACTAAGTAATATAAAGTAAATAATACAAACTATACAAACTAGTAATACAAACTAAGTAATACAAAGTAATACAAACTATACAAACTAGTTATACAAACTAAGTAATACAAACTACATACTGTGCCATAACATACATTTACCAAAGTTACGGGAGACAGCAATTTCAAGAAAGTTATTTTTTTTTTTTTATGTTTTTTTATTTTTATGTTAATTTTAATAAAAGATAATTTTTTCATTCCAGACAAGCCAACTACAATAGCAAAGGAAGAAAATTCTAGAAAAACAATTAGTGGTGCTGGAGTTAAAGTAAAGGAAATACAGGCGAGTTTACCAATTAAGCTATTAATTGATTCGGCTATGCCTAAAAAAAAGGCTTCACTTATTTGCTAATAATCTGTGGGACAACACACTATTCTGCTAGACATCGGGGTGGGACAGCTCATTATTCTGTGGGAAGAGGATTACTCCCCGAAAAGGTATTTTGGTTGCTAACATAAAGAGAAGGG
>CH001340.1:2137-15327 GCA_000149265.1 Ciona savignyi | reverse complement strand
CAATTTTTGAATATTTCGTACTGAATAACACAATACCGCAAATAAACTAGCTTTAATGGTGCCTGAAATGAACCACAAAAACAGACCCAAAACAAAGATATCAATACCTTCTTAAACACAAAGAAACATTTACTTTGATAAATAGAGAAATACAACTTCTGCCATAACTTCGTCAGATTGCTATTCAATAATTGGTGTGCATTTGAAAAGTTGTACAGTACCGGTAATTATCACCAAAATTAACTTGCTTTCGCAAAAGATTAGATTCTATATAGTATATTGTCCATGTGACATAAAAAGTACTGTAAATAGAAGAACATTTTAATTAAAATAACATGTCTCGATACTCAGTATACACCATTATATTCCAAAGTCCCAAGAACTGACTCTAGGGCTATAAGAGGACTTCCTTTATTACTGTAAAATAATTTGCATACCCAACACATATGTTCCCGTCTGTTCAATCAAATAAACCTTGTTTAGTTACCATAATTAACTAAATTTTATCATTAATGGGTAAAACTAATAATAACAAAGTCGGAGAATAAAATGTTCATGTAACACCAATTGTAACATTTTGAGACAAGTTGATATGTTTTTTATTCCATTTTTAATTTAAAAAGGTTGATACGGACTTTATGTATTTTTGGGTTAGATTAGCTTACAATTCTATCTGTACTGCAAACGATGATATAGATTTAGTAAAATCAATAAAAATATTAGAAAATATAATATAAATAAAATACGACTGCAGAAAATAGTTAAGTTGTAAAAGCCCAGTGTTCTACATGTGCACTACACTTTTGCTTAAAAATATTTTAACAACGATTTAAACTTAAAATTAATTATTACATCTGCACCCATGCATATTGTTAGTAACATGGTGAAGCACTTTTGCGACCAAAACAAGGATTGGATCAAAAATCATTAAGATAACATTAGACCCAAAAACATACAAAAGTGCCAAAAATAAGATTTCACCAATCTATACATCCACCACCATATAGATTTTAATTAGTTTCACCAATATTAAAATTATACTGAAGAAAATTCCACAAATTGCTCATGTAAAATCAATAGATTTTGTACTCACAATGCAAATGATGCCACCCTGTTGTCCAGGTCCAACATACAAGTAACAACATCGTCTGTTTCCCATGACTACAATGTAAACAAGGGGGTTTGTTTAGAAACGATAAGAAGAAAAAATATAAGTAACACCATGGCATGGTCAAGTCAGATTATCTGAATCCCACAATCAGATTACTACAGCTACTACAGAACATGACGAATACATTTCTACAGTTTTTTTTAATCCATTGATTCACTACAATCAAATTCTACTCAGTACATGTCTCATGTACACAGCTAATAAGCTCGAAGCTGGTTTCGATCATACAACCTTCAGGTAACGGCAATGCCACCATATAACATACTCATTCAGACCATTTTCAACCATATCCTTAATTAACATTAACCCTAAACTTCCGTTTACAAGCAGTTAGTTTTCCTTTATTTAGTTTTGTCTCTGGTAGCATTGATTTGGATTTGTCATATATTTGGAGGTATTGAGGGTATGTATTAAATATCAAAAAAGTGGGTACGATATCAAAGAATATTCAGAACAATGACTGGCTACAACAGGGTTAAAATTTTTACTTAATCCAGGGAGTATTTCCAGGTTTTTTATTGAATTTAAAAAAAAAGAAATTATTACAACAGCCGACCTACCTCCCCATACTTTGTGCTGACTCTTGAATTCCATTTTGCTTTCCTGTATCCGTCAAAAGCATAAGATTCCTTGGTGTCGCCCACCCCCTCTTCCCTTGTGAACTTGCACTTTTGTGTGCACCACCCAACCTAGCATAGAATGTCATTCATGGTGATGTCAACTTGGCACCATAGACTATTTGATGCTACTTAGAAAAACTGATGATATCAATTAAAAAACTTGGAACGTTGTATTTACCAATTCTTTATATGAATTAGACTTAATAACTAGCAATTTGGAAAGCTGTTTTTCACAAATTTTAATTGAAATAAAAAAAAATGGGAAATTTATAATAAATAAAAGCTGATTGGATATTTAAAAAACATTTTTTAACATTTTTAAAAGCAAGGTATTTCTATCAAACTGGATATTGGTATATGAATATTAAGAGAGATTATTTTCTCCTAATCCTTAGCAGCTGGAATATAAGCCTCACTTAACCTCGTTATCTGGTTAAATATCTTCACTATTTATAATAAAACACATTTGTTTCAACAATTTAAATAAGTAAAATTGAAAATCATGAAAAAATAATTAGTATGCTTAAATATCATTTACAAATATACCCTTTGTAATATTATAGTTTTAACTTATGTTATTCACTTTTAATAAACCTGCTTAATACTAAGTACACGAGGTGCACAGTTAGGAAAGATATTAATTGCATTTTATCAACTTGCCTATAGGCAGACAATATTCTAACCTCATGCCATAACAACATCCATTTATATTCTGAAAAGTGAATACACTTGATTGAGGTCACCATTATAATAATTTATATCTGATTTAAACTATATGACCTGCGTATGATTATCAGAATTTTTTGTATCAGATAATAGTGCTTGAATTATTTAACTACTGATGCAATACATTTTGAATGTATAGAGACATATAGTACATTTATCTTCTAATTCGAATTAGTTGTTTAAATATAAATATAAAAGTGGTATTAAGACATGTTTATGTCTTACAGGAAAATACGCTTTGTTCCTTTTGGTAGATAATAAATAAGATAAATGCAAGAATAAACGCTGTTACAAAGATACAAAGATTTAAGGCCACCTCACATGAATAATAAATATGCACAAAATATTGTGAGTTCAGAAACAAACTGTAGGACAATGTATAAATCGGTTGAGGAAAGGGAAAAGCTTAAAACAATGGGATCACCTGCATAAGTCCAGCACTGCCCAGCAGGACTTCATACACCCATTTGCCTGAAGAGTAAAAGGGTTAGGTACATTCATCTTTTCTTGCATTTGTATGCAATACCGCAAAAGTTTAAAAATACATTTCTATCGATGTATAAATAGCTGTAAAACCCTTTCTTTAAATAAATTTAAAATATCTAAAATCCATTTAATACAACTTGTTGAATGATAACTAAGGTTAAACCTTTCATAACAAGGTACTGAACTGCAAACTTAAAGCAGAAAATAGTTCACACTTACGGCGCAAATGGGAAACCAAAGTGTAAAGATGAGTTGGCAGCCATATTTTTATATCTATGATCCTACAATATCAATATCTCCATCCATCAAAGGGTACCTTTGTAAACACAATGCGAAGCTTTTACTGATTGAAAGTTGGTGTTTCCGATGACAGACAGATTATCTCCAGGAACAGTGTCCAGCGGATGATTCTGCAACCCGACTTCAGCATTTGCACCCAATCTACCCTCCACTGCACTGCCTGGGGCTGGAAATTGGAAATTTCATTAGAATTGCAGAGATACAGAGTAGTTAACACAATGGTTGAATGTTTAATCAATATAAAAAGCTAATGTGTGTTCACATGGATTATGTGAATTACTGATTGCATGTAGAGAAATAAATATAAACGGTCCAGCGGTATACATGTTACAGTGCTACAAAACCATAGTAATACATATCTGTTTGCATTTAGTACTTATGATCTGTTTAAAGCGTTAAAGACAATTAAATAAGGATGAATGCTAGTCATTTTCACCAAAAATACAAAGACATTAAACTTTCACTTGCTTTTATAGTTTGTTATCTTTCTTACTTCTTAGAGTTACTTAAATTATAATTTTAGTGATTTGGGAAATTTAATAATAAAATTAATGTGGTTGAAAATTTTAACTGGTATAGACCACACACAATAAATCACTTAAAGTGGAAAAAAGAGGGGAATTTATGTGAACATTTTTTTAAATTTAATGCAGATAGTTCTAAAGATTTACTCATTAATCCAACAAGTAATGTTTTTTTACTGGTCATTAGCATATTTTTTTACAAAATTTCTGGGAATTTGCTTGTTTTCTGCGAAATTAGTTTACTTGCATTTACCTAACAACATCGATTAATGTTATTTTTATACAGTTTTTTTTTACAATAAACAAATAGGAATGGTTGTTTTTTGTTCTAAGAATGTGTCAAAAATATCAGAAAGTCATTTGGGCCCCATACAATTATTTTCCTTAAGATTGCTTTTGCATGTCAAAGTTAATCCCTTTATGTTAAAAAGAACACCATAGCCTACGAAAAGATACAACACGACAACAAAAATATTTTGGGGAATATCATTTACAAAACACACTTCTCCTTTTTAAAACCACTCAGTCTTGGTTTGGGCGTTGCAATTATCGATTTATCGCGATAATGCTTGGATTATCCTCTGCCCAGTTTGTAGTAAAGATTATCCCACAACTCTTTGAGAATCAAAATATACAGCACATTTTTTTCATTTCATTTACAAAAAAAAGATTTCTTTATACTATCCATAATGACAAAAACATACTAGAATATATGCAATTCAGCCTAAACATTTGCAAAAGGTAATCTAAAATAGTAAACATAGGGCTACTTCAGTTTTCATACTAAAAAAGTGGGTGGGATGAAAATGTGGCATTTTTAATCATTCGCAAATGGTATATATACCTTAAAGCTTACGGCTTTCTATTTTATATTTAAATCTACTTGTTAACATACTAACCTTCAGCTGATGGGGTGTGAACAAACTTTTGCTTGAAAACTTTTATGCTCATATGTTTGTTGTGAGAGGAGCTAGCCGTGGACTTCCGTGCACCTTGCGAGATATTGAAGTAAATAATTGTGCTCGATACAATAGTTCATGCGTTAACTTTATGGAATAAAATGAACAATAAACCATCTTCATAATATAAGTTGGTTATAGCAGTGGATATCACCAGATTACTCTATTCCAACCAGCAGGTTCCTGTGCATTTGCATGTCTGTATTTGGTCTGAAACATCTATGTATTTGGTCTGAAACATCTATGAGACTGAGGCGATTGTGTAATACGTTAGGTAATGCTATAGCCAAGGCTTATTAAACAGTTCCATGTGTGAATTATATACACAATGCTTCAATTTTAAATTTGTTACAAAATAAATCAATTTCAACTGCAAAAAGCTAAATGTACCCTCACCTTGTGTTGCAAGCACACGACTGATGTGGTTCTCCAAGTTCGAGAAATTTATAGGACTTTTATTACCAGTACTGTGGATATAAGAGAAAATTAGAAAAAGATTTAAGCCTTTTAAAACCCTATAAAAAGATAAACTAAATTTGGTTATTTTGACATGTGCGCATTAAAAATAAAAAATCTCCCAAGATTTGTCGAAAATGCTAAAGTTAGTCTCGTTGGAAAGCTATATATATCTTATAAGAGCAAAAATAATCATACCTTTGTATTTAAAATTTTTAAGTATTCTTGAATTTAATGACTTTTTTGGTCTAATTTTCAGGTAAAACTCTTACAGAAACAGTTTTAAACTTGGGATGTCACAGATGTGATCTTTCCAGTTTATTTTAATTTTTTGGGGGTTTTGAATACGCTATCTTTAATGTTATATTCCGCATGTTGTTCCACAAACTTCAATTATAGTTTAGTTTTAACAATAATTAGTCAGAAAAAAGCAATGGTGGGCTTAATAAGAATTTAAGTTTTTTGTCTAACATTTAAAAAAAAAATGGGATGGGTGGTCCTGTACTCCTGTAACAAGGAAATAGTGACGTAATATTATTTTGATAACTACATCAAACCAAAATTATAATGTTCTTAAAAGAAATGCTTCTCCAAGCAATTTTGTAAAAAATATGCTGTATTGTCAACAGATCAAAAACTATAAAAATGTTTAAGAAAGAATATGACAGGTTCGCCCCGTTCCAACTGTGACATCATAAAAAAATAACAAAATTTAGAATTTTCGGAAATTTTATTTCGAACCACTATAACAAAATGTTGAACATTTTGCCCTAACTAACACAGGAGGCGCCACTCCACAGTACTACAAATCACAAGCGCTCAAAAAAAAGAAGCTCCTTTCTAAAGGGTTAAAATCGCCTATTAAAATAAGTATTCGTTTAACTTATCTGAACTACTGCACATACAATACAAAAGTAGCATTTATATTACATGAATTTTCTGAATACACCAAAGCACTCTAATATTGCAGTCTCATGTGTCTTAGGTCTAATGTCTAAGCACTAGACTCTATTATGGTTTTATAACTAATTTCTAAAAATGTCAAAAATAGTTGTTTTTACATAGCTTAATGTGATATATTTTCGGTAGACATAGCTGTAACGCTTGATAACCTGGTTAAAGCGATAGAGAACTCAGTTTTAATAAATCAGTTTACACAAGGAACTGTACCGTTCAGGACTCATGCTTTCTCTTTTTGATGGAAACACAATGTTGAAAATTTCATTCATAACATCCGGAGAGCCTGTAATTAACAAAATAATTGAAAATAGGATACCAAGGATGCATACGTTTATTCCTAAATGTGTGATAACAATGGTCAATATAATAAGACCAAGTGTGAAGTTAACTCAGGCATACAGTGCCGTTATTAACTCATGCATACAGTGCCTATTGATGTGTGTTGTATATTTGATAAACCAGATATATAATGGTTTTCCCATGATCGTTCTAGCTTTTGTCATCAATACAACTGCACAGTTAAGTGGTCAAGTGGGAATAGAACATGAAACCTGCCCAGTTGCTTCATACTATCATGTTGTCCATGGCACCACTCCACCACATATCTATAAGGATATGACATCAACCCAGTGACTATACATTAGGTAAAAAAAACTTACATCTTGACTTTTTCATCTCCGTTTTCTCTTTCATTAAACCCTGCCTTGGTGACCCACTACTTCTAGTTGCCATGCTTATAAAACCCTACTTTTTAAACAAAAAGTACCTGGTAAAAAATAATTATCATTACCAAATGATTTTGAGAAAACTAAATAAAGACAAAAACCAAAATACTTGGGCTGTTTAAACTTTTTTGAAGAGTGCTTAATATACCTTTATTTTAGACTATAAAATAAAAAACTGTAACCACTAACTGTCCATGTCCCGAAATTTAGTGGGAAGTGTAGAAAGGATTCTTTACTATCTAGCATCTAGCAATTTTGCTTTTCTGCAGGAATCGAAATTTATAAGCAAGATAGCTTGCAATTGTCACTCTGTAATACAAACATTATAAAAAAACAATATTTTAAAAAAATCCATAAAATTAGGTACGGTACATTAATTTTTTGCTATATTTTTTTAGGTTTGCTGATGATATTAATGTGAGTAAAAATACAGATATTTATGAAAATATAGCGGATCTTGATAACATATTGTGAATGCATGCCTCCAAAGGGGGGTGAACACATACCAAGCCATTAACCTTTAGTAAAGTAAGGATAGGTACTGGTATGTGATTTTTCGGATATTTTGTGGTAAATTTATAAATGATAACTCAAAAAATCTCAAGAATGCTTTCCAGATTGGCCCGTTGTCGAATTACTGATTACCAAGACTAACTATTTCTGTGTGCTGTACATCATAGTGACATTACTGGTGGTTTTGTTTTTGTTAAGCCCTTTGACTAACGCAGTAAATGTTTAATTGGTTGATTTTGATTCCCAACACCTATCAGCAAATGATTAGATATGTTACCATGCGAGTTATATAACTCAGTAAAAATGGCAGATTTCGACAAAAAATTTTCATGACAAAGTTGCTTGGAGCACAAAATACAAAAAAAATGGCTAAGACCCGTAAACCAACATTTTTTAATGTACCACGTAAAAGATTTTAAGACGGGCTTAAAAAATGTTTAAGGTGGGCCTGTCAACATATAACTCCAATGTGTGCCATACTTCTTTGCTAAACGATTTTTATTGAACATCACCAAATAAATTCTAATGAGATGGAATAATGTAATTGGTTGGGGTAACGACTAGGGTTAGCTTAAGGGGCTAAGTTAAGTTCTGTCCCATATTACCCGACAATCTTGAATTTAAATGAGGTGAAATGAAAGCTTTTGAGCAGTTGTACAAGGGTTTTCTTTCAAATGAAAAACACAACAGAAATATTAAGCTTCATTAATACGCAAAAAATGTAGTAATGAAAAGCTAAAGAATAATGGACTACAACAAAGAATAATTCCACTTTGGCAACTGTAGTAAAGATTTATCCGGCCATCAGTTCAATAGACCAGGTATTTCCTTGGTTTAATACAGATTGTCAAGCAACTGGCCAACAGACGGAGACGAATACCGGAACAAATAAAAACAAACCATTCATAAAATTCGTAATATAGATTTCCATTAAAGCGCTAGGCTATACAACTAAGGTTTCAAGTAATCATGAATAGTTTACATAAATACCTGGAATCATAATAATAGATAATCAAAAACGATTATGGTTACTTAATTTTAAAAACCTTGACAATCAGATTTAGTCTTACACTCTTGGATCAGCTGATCCATTGTCTCTCTACTGACCAATCACTGGCCTCTCTGACATCGCAATCGAATTAGGGCATATGTAACTATTAACTACGTGCTACGTTACTGCCACCAAACGGTAAAGTATTTTCGGCAGTTGTAACAACGGCTGAATATTTCTAATCCTTTTGCAGATACCATTTGACAAAACCTGAACTTATTAATTGTCCCTTTCTGATTTGATTTTGATACTTTTCTTAATTTTTTTTTTTTAATTAAAAAACTAGTTTCCGTGCTAGTTAGATTTTAATACACCCTTCAACAAAATAAAAAATAGTTTTTTTGTATTAGATCTTTACAAAACAATCTCTTTAGTTTAAAAAACCAGTAGATTTGATTAACCACCTGCCAATATTTTCGATGGGTGAAAAATTTACAACAAACACTCACCTACCCTAATGTAATGATCTTATTGTAAGATTGTGAAGGTAATAACAAATTGTTTGACCCATTACTGATTGGCAACACTAAAATACAAAATCAGTTAAAATCATTTTACAAATAAACTTTTAATATATAGTTTCGTATACAAAACATGTCATAAAACTATAAAATAGTCGTCTTGATTGAAAAATGTTTTTAATTTACACTCATTGCTAAGTAAGTAGTTTAAAACATTTGCTCCAGGTGAGGCTCAAACACACAACCTCCGCATTTCTCCGATACTGTTATATAAGTACGGCGCGCTAACCGATTGCGCCACTGGAGCGGCTCTGTAATAGCTCAGGAAGATTTTTGTTAAAACATCCAAATATCTTTATATTTTTAAATTTAAATTGGATTATTTTTCCGTGCTGGTTTGATTTTAATACACCCTTAACAAAATAAATGGCAAAACGTTTTTTTGTGTTTCTTCGTTACAAAACATTCTCTTTAGTTTAAAATTCGGTGAATTTGATTAACCATCTCTCAATATGTTCACAGGATGAGAAATTCACAACACAGTATTTCTGCTTGGGAGATTCACCTACCCAAATGTTACGTTTTTTTGGTAGATTCTAAAGTTAAAACCAAATAGTTTGACCTCTTTCTGAATGGCAACACTGAAATGCAAAATAATTACAATCATATTACAAATAAACTTTTAAAATATAGTTTCGTATACAAAACATGTCATAAAACTACAATATTTGATTGAAAACTATCTTCAATTTACACTCATTGCTAAGTAAGTAGTTTAAAAGATTTGCTCCAGGTGAGGCTCGAACTCACAACCTCCGCATTTCTCCGATACTGTTATATAAGTACGTCGCGCTAACCGATTGCGCCACTGGAGCTGGCGTTTTAGGTGGATTAAAATTCCATCTGCACGTGCTCGTTGACGTGATGATGGAGCAATTAGAGTATGTTGTTCTTTAATTTTATGCATTCTGTTTTTTAAAAACGTTAGATTGTTTATAATTTCATATACAAAACCTGTCATAAAAATCTCAATTTATCGTCATTAGTTACAAATGGACCCACTTTACAATTACTGTTAAAAAAAATTTAAAAGATTTGCATCAAGTGAGGCCCAAAATTCTAAACTTCCGTATTACTTCGATGTAGTTTTATTTTTAAAAGTTCGGCGAGCTAAGCTTTTGCACCACTGTAGCTGCTAATAAACTTTTTTGGAAAGATTTGGGTTAAAACATCCAATTATTTACATATTTCTAAATATAAATTTAATAATTTTTTTTCTGTTTTGATTTTAATAGAACCATCGAAAAACTAAAGTTTTTTGTTATTATTGTTAAATAAAAAGTTTAAAATATTTGCTCCAGGTGAGGCTCGAACTCACAACCTCCGCATTTCTCCGATACTGTTATATAAGTACGGCGCGCTACCCGATTGCGCCACTGGAGCGGCTCTGCAATAGCTCAGGAAGATTTTTGTTAAAACAACCAAATATCTTTATATTTTTAAATTTAAATTGGATTATTTTTCCGTGCTGGTTTGATTTTAATACACCCTTAACAAAATAAATGGCAAAAAGTTTTTTGTGTTTCTTTATTACAAAACATTCTCTTTAGTTTAAAATTCGGTGAATTTGATTAACCATGTCTCAATATGTTCACAGGATGAGAAATTCACAACACAGTATTTCTGCTTGGGAGATTCACCTACCCAAATGTTACGTTTTTATTGGTAGATTCTAAAGTCAAAACCAAATAGTTTGAACTCTTTCTGAATGGCAACACTGAAATGCAAAATAATTACAATCATATTACAAATAAACTTTTAAAATATAGTTTCGTATACAAAACATGTCATAAAACTACAATATTTGATTGAAAAATATCTTCAATTTACACTCATTGCTAAGTAAGTAGTTTAAAAGATTTGCTCCAGGTGAGGCTCGAACTCACAACCTCCGCATTTCTCCGATACTGTTATATAAGTACGGCGCGCTAACCGATTGCGCCACTGGAGCTGGCGTTGTAGGTGGATTAAAATTCCATCTGCACGTGCTCGTTGATGTGATGATGGAGCAATTAGAGTATGTTGTTTCTTTAATTTTATGCATTCTGTTTTTTAAAACGTTAGATTGTTTATAATTTCATATACAAAACCTGTCAAAAAAATCTCAAGTTATCGTCATTAGTTACAAATGGACCCACTTTACAATTACTGTTAAAAAAAATTTAAAAGATTTGCATCAAGTGAGGCCCAAAATTCTAAACTTCCGCATTACTTCGATGTAGTTTTATTTTTAAAAGTTCGGCGAGCTAAGCTTTTGCGCCACTGTAGCTGCTAATAAACTTTTTTGGAAAGATTTGGGTTAAAACATCCAATTATTTACATATTTCTAAATATAAATTTAATGCTTTTTTCTTGCTGTTTTGATTTTAATAGAACCATTGAAAAACTGAAGTTTTTTGTTATTATTGTTAAATAAAAAGTTTAAAATATTTGCTCCAGGTGAGGCTCGAACTCACAACCTCCGCATTTCTCCGATACTGTTATATAAGTACGGCGCGCTAACCGATTGCGCCACTGGAGCGGCTCTGTAATAGCTCAGGAAGATTTTTGTTAAAACATCCAAATATTCTTTATATTTTTTATATTTAAATTGGATTAGTTTTCCGTGCTGGTTTGATTTTAATACACCCTTAACATAATAAATGGCAAAACGTTTTTTGTGTTTCTTCGTTACAAAACATTCTCTTTAGTTTAAAATTCGGTGAATTTGATTAACCATCTCTCAATATGTTCACAGGATGAGAAATTCACAACAAAGTATTTCTGCTTGGGAGATTCACCTACCCAAATGTTACGTTTTTATTGTTAGATTCTAAAGTCAAAACCAAATAGTTTGACCTCTTTCTGAATGGCAACACTGAAATGCAAAATAATTACAATCATATTACTAATAAACTTTTAAAATATAGTTTCGTATACAAAACATGTCATAAAAATATAATATAGTCGTTTTAATTGAAAAATATCTTCAATTTACACTCATTGCTAAGTAAGTAGTTTAAAAGATTTGCTCCAGGTTAGGCTCGAACTCACAACCTCCGCATTTCTCCGATACTGTTATATAAGTACGGCGCGCTAACCGATTGCGCCACTGGAGCTAGCGTTGTAGGTGGATTAAAATTCCATCTGCACGTGCTCGCTTACGTGATGATGGAGCAATTAGAGTATGTTGTTCTTTAATTTTAAACATTCTGTTTTTTAAAACGTTAGATTGTTTATAATTTCATATACAAAACCTGTCATAAAAATCTCAATTTATCGTCATTAGTTACAAATGGACCCACTTTACAATTACTGTTAAAAAAAATTTAAAAGATTTGCATCAAGTGAGGCCCAAAATTCTAAACTTCCGTATTACTTCGATGTAGTTTTATTTTTAAAAGTTCGGCGAGCTAAGCTTTTGCGCCACTGTAGCTGCTAATAAACTTTTTTGGAAAGATTTGGGTTAAAACATCCAATTATTTACATATTTCTAAATATAAATTTAATAATTTTTTTTTCTGTTTTGATTTTAATAGAACCATCGAAAAACTCAAGTTTTTTGTTATTATTGTTAAATAAAAAGTTTAAAATATTTGCTCCAGGTGAGGCTCGAACTCACAACCTCCGCATTTATCCGATACTGTTATATAAGTACGGCGCGCTAACCGATTGCGCCACTGGAGCGGCTCTGCAATAGCTCAGGAAAATTTTTGTTAAAACATCCAAGATATCTTTATATTTTTAAATTTAAATTGGATTATTTTTCCGTGCTGGTTTGATTTTAATACACCCTTAACAAAATAAATGGCAAAACGTTTTTTGTGTTTCTTCGTTACAAAACATTCTCTTTATTTTAAAATTCGGTGAATTTGATTAACCATCTCTCAATATGTTCACAGGATAAGAAATTCACAACACAGTATTTCTGCTTGGGAGATTCACCTACCCAAATGTTACGTTTTTTTGGTAGATTCTAAAGTCAAAACCAAATAGTTTGACCTCTTTCTGAATGGAAACACTGAAATGCAAAATAATTACAATCATATTACAAATAAACTTTTAAAATATAGTTTCGTATACAAAACATGTCATAAAACTACAATATTTGATTGAAAACTATCTTCAATTTACACTCATTGCTAAGTAAGTAGTTTAAAAGATTTGCTCCAGGTGAGGCTCGAACTCACAACCTCCGC
>CH001341.1:480202-510891 GCA_000149265.1 Ciona savignyi | reverse complement strand
CTGCCCATCAGTCGGGGCCATGTCATAACTTTGTGATGTCACAATCGATCCATCATGACAGGACTGCACCCACTGTGACGTCAGATCGTGTCTGTATGACTGAATAAAGGGTCCAAGATACGCCACGGACGCTGCAGATACCATGGTGTCTCCGATCAATCCACAAAGTTTCTTGTTCAAGTTATCAACAGACTCATTCCAACGCCCCTGTGTTAGTTAGCTGTTTTATTTTTTTATTTTTTGTTTCTGTTATGAATCACATAAGTAAGCTTTTTATTGCTTAATTTTTTCGTTTCGTTCTTTATTGCATGACCTAAGTTAGGTATTTATTGTTTGTTTCTATAATATAAAGGAAAAACTAGTCAATATATTATAGAAATTATAGAAACTTTATATTATACCAACTAGAATGTTTCTATAATATAAAGGAGATAAATCTGGCCGAATATTTTGGTAGGGTGTCACCTTTGAGCCGAACAGTAAGATCAAAACTAGTCAATACCTAGTCGATTGTGTTCTTTGAACGAGCCACTTAGCGGACATCACCTGAACCTTATTGGATAAATGAGTTCTGCTAAAACTGAATAACCTTAATCATACATAACACAATAGCTGTGGTAAGCCGACGGTGGGCATGAGGTAATCTGATGACTAGCAGTATGTTTCAGGAGAAGCATTCACTTTTATTATGTTTATCCTCCTGTACATTACCTCCTCGTCAGCAAGCGCGTGGATAAGGATCGCAGCTCGTTCTAATCTCTTCCCTGTGATAACTCTCCTCTTCTTTAAAGCTTCCTGTTGAGCCACGCTCTCATCGTACTTAGCGCTCAGCTGGGTGAGGTGGCTCTCAATCTTATGCAAACTTGCCTGATAAAGAAGATATGAGTATCAGTTAAAATCGGAAAAAAAAAAAAAAAGAAAATTGGTGTTTAAAGTGGGAAGGTTATATTCTATAACTCTTACTGGGCTCAGGTGATGTTCCAACCTGTAATTTTAGTTTAAATCTAACCGAACAGCTTAATAGGTAGGTACACTGCCTTTCAGCTGAAAGATTGTAGGATTTATCACTAACAATAAGTCCAATATTAATACGGCAGCTGTGTCTACAGTAACAACTTGTTTTTTAGTTTAAAACTAGCCGAATAGCTCAATAGGTAAGTACACCGCCTTTAAGCCAAATGGTTGTAGGGTCAAGATTTATCTCTAAAAAATGTTATCTGTGAACCCATTTTGATACGGCAGCAGTGTCTACAGATCAATAACGGACCTGTTTTTTTAGTTTAAATCTAGCCAAACAGCTTAATAGGTTAGTACACAACCTTTCAGCCGAAAGGTTGTAGGATCGAAATTTATCTCTAACAATAAGTTATCTATCGAATATTGATTCAGCAGAAGTGTCTACTAATTAGTAACCAACTGTATTTTTAGTTTAAATCTAGCGAAACAGCTTAATAGGTAAGTAGACCGCCTTTCAGCTGAAAGGTTGTAGGATTGAGATTTACCGCTAGCTACAAGCCATTCACACGATATAGATACGGCAGCTGTGTCTACGGATCAATAACCGACCTGTTTTTTCTTGAGGTTATCCTGAGCGACCTGCAACGCCTCTCTTGCTTCCTGGACCCTGCGTTGCTTCGGTTCTACCATCCGCTTCACATCATTGTAATGCTGTAATGCCAACACCCACATACACATGCTGGTGCATGCTGAGGACACCTGCGATTACATTGGTACATGGTTACTTGTGTTGGATGTGGAATTTATATCATGTTAGGTGGGAAAAATATGTTTGGCAGTGCATATAAATGTTTAGGGATTTATACTAAATTATAAATGAGTTTCGGTTGCAGCTTTTTTATGTCATTTTTTCATGTGTCCATTGCCATGTTCATACAATTTCAAATTAAAATCATATTTTATCTAGTAGAAAAGGCGTATTGCTATTACAAAGATGTTTGCATTTGGTATGTACTTTAGAAATTTCTGTTATCTCAGCCAGTAGAAACGACATCTTACTGTTTATCTTATCCATCTAATGGATAATCTAGTTATCTCATCTTTATCTCACGTGAACTCATCTAATAGAAAATGGTTTCATGCTGTTAAACAGAAGTTTGTGTTCGATCAGAAGCAAGTGACTTCTTGCAATTGTTTCTTGGATTAGTCGTGTCATTTTTCTACATTGTTCATACCATGTTCATACAATTTCAAGTTAAAATCATATCTTATCTAGTAGAAAATGGCTTGCTATTTATATTAGGCCATCCCAAAAAAATGGTGTCTTGCTATTTACATAACCATTTAATAGATTGTATAGTTATCTCATCTTTATCTAACATACCCTCATCTAGTAAAAAATGCATTTTGCTATTAAATAGGTACTTGAATTTGATTACAAGCAAAAGACTCTTAAAATTGTTTGGTGGGTTGGTTGTGTCATTTTGCCAAGTGTCAATTATCACGTTTTTTACAGTTTTAAATTTAAAACCATATCTTATCTAGTAGAAAAGTTTTTTTATCAAAAAGAGATATATTTGACTTAAGTATTTTCTCAATATATATCCATTATTTCATTTAGTAAAAAGATGTCTGGCTAAAAAAAAGAAGCTTAAATTTGCATTTGGTATTTTCTTTTTGTTTTCCTATCATTTTATTTAGTAAAAAAAGCCTTTTGCTATAATAAAGTTTGCTTTTGGTATTGGCTCTACTTATCTGCATTAACTAAAGCACTTGAAATGGCATCTAAAAAATAAAAACATGCTTGAATTTAAGATAGAATAGGATATTCATGTTTATCCCCGTGAATGGGAAAACCAAGGGGGTTAACACACGGGCAATCTTCAGATCACCTCGCGCCCATTGTCGGGTTACCGGAGCAATTGCAGTGTGTTGTATATGATAGACACGTTCCTTCAATTTGGTAAAATCCATTAATCCTCTGGGTTCAGGCAATGTCTGTAAAGTGCTTTGCCCAAGGACACAACCGACTAGCTAGCGACCAGTTTCGAACCTTCAACTCTTCGGCTGAAAGGCGACGCATTTATCCACTAGACTAATCTGTCGAATTTGCAATTAATCACCTTTTCAACTTGCTCCGGAGTAAAATCCGGATCCCTGGTTATCCTCCGGACTTTCGCGAATACCCGATCTGGAATCGCATCCCGATCGAGCTGCACCATCTTCTTGAGGAACTGAGGATCAGCCATCAGCTGTTTGGCTTGTGGCCAGTCTGGTTTGACCTGTAGAAGAACGCACACAGCGTTCATCACCTTCACTACAAGCAGGGGAGGATAGATGTAGACACGGATCACTGCCAAGTCCGATTTATCGAGGGAATCGAGAGCTTGGACCGCTTCCTGGGGAGTGAAAATGCAAAAATAATAACTAAAGCTATAATCGAAACGTCTATGTAAACCATGAATTTTTTCATGTTTTTTTTAGACTGTTAAATACAATGCTTTGTGTTCTAAAATCGATCAGTTAAAAATCATTTTTAAAAATGAGAAAATTGTTCGCACTTTAAAATGCAAAAATAGTAAAAATTCAAAAATAATGACTGAGGCTATAATTGAAAAATCTATGTAAACCATGATATTTTCAGCACACATCAAATGTTTTTTTAGACTGTTAAATATAATGCTTTATGTTCTAAAATCGATCAGTTAAAATCATTTTTAAAAATGAGAAAATTGTTCAAACTTTATGTAAAAAAGGATAAACTGAATGTTAATAACCCTGAAACACTCAAGAAAAAAAGTAGTAAATGATTTAAAACATCAAGTAAAAATCATTTAATAGATAGTTCAGCTTCATAGTAAAAATCATGAATATTATTGTGTTCAAACATACCTGTAAAGCCGGTAAGACAGCTTGCAAATCCAAAGTTGCTTGTTGTGCGAAGTCTTGGACCATTTGTGTCTCATTTCTCATGGTCTGTTCTTCATTTCGAACCAGTTCTCTCACCTAGTTGGGAATGTAGTGTTAATATTCCGTCACTGAGTGAAGGGCAGATGACTATGTTAGTGTGTCCGTTCGTAAGACGGAAGGTTGCAGACATGCAACCAGGCAGTAGCTTTTTTTTGTCATATTTTATTTTGGGCCATATGGCTGAGTGGTAGTGTTATAGCCTATAAGCCAAAAGGTTGCAGACACAAAACCAGGCAATGGCTTTTTTTTCCCTGAGCAAGACACATAAAAGAAGTCAGAAGTTTTATATATGTCTCTATTTTATGGCCAGAAGTTTTTTAAGGCGACAGTACAAATAACGATCCCTTACATATTCATAAATCTGGAAATTGTCAGACTCTCTGTTTTTGTTAATTGGATTGCTGAGCCTATTTTAATCAGTTGTACTTTACCTTATTACAACTTCAAATGTTCTATTGATATATCTATTCAAATGTCTTTGTTCAAATAATAAGACCTGAAATATATTTGGTCCAGACCACAAATATTTAAAAAAAAAATTACTAAGAAAATTAAATTTTAATAACCAGGGTGGTGATCGAACTAGAAACCCTTTTACTTCCAACTGCCATACTTAACCACTGCGACACACAGTCAACTCAAATCACCTCATTGACTGCTTGGGTATCCTTCTTCAGTTGCGCCATCAATCTTTCAGTGTCCTGCGCTTTCACTTCGATTTTAGGTCCAAGTCCAATCAGTTCTTCTCTCATAGTACTGACCATTGACTTTGCCTCGGCCAGTTTACGCAACCCCGTGTGCAAACGACCCAGATTTCGATGAAAGTTTTGCTTGTTTTTCGACAGCATTTTCGTGAAGAGCTGAAAACCAGGCAAAAATTGAGTAAAATTTCTAAAAACAAGTTTTTGTATCAGAATAAAAATATTTCCAATATTAAATAATTAAATTAATCTTTCACTTTGTCTAAGTATTTTACATTTGAAGATTATTTATTTTTTGGTAAAGTTGAAAAGAGCCAGAGAATTAAAATTTTTAATAAATTTTTACAGAAATTCATAGTTTTATAATAGAATTAAATCACTTGTTACGACCAATTAAAATTATATAAAAATACCTTAAAGTCAAAAACATCTAAGAAAAGCAGCACCCACCTGAACAAACTCGAGGTATGTAGTCGGGGTGATATAATATCTTCGTCTCATCTCTTCCCACAGTTTCTGAGCTGCCTGAGCTGCACTGAAGTGGATCTGGACGCAGACGGATGCGATTTTTTCACCAGAAATCGATTCCTGGGTTGAAGGTTTGAATTTTTACGCATTAAATAAAATTAATTTTTATGTGGATTTTAAAGTCTCCTGTATTTTCTTAGCTTCCTTCAGGAGACAGGCAAACTTGATGCTATATCCCGGGTCCATGAAAGCTCGGACCACTGGAGTAATTGGCCTTCTATGACCTAAATTACTGGTCCTTGGGATACTGTGGACCTGCCAATATTAATGTAAATGTACTGTAGACCCATCCATACTAATGGATAAAATAAATGAATTGCATGAATGGTTTAAAGGGTTTAAGAAGTTAAATATAAAATAAATTAGACATTCTTGATGCTTTTAAAATAATTTAAAAAAAGAAAAGCAACAAGACCTCATGTAATGACAGTTTTAAAACTATAAATCTCTAAAAACTTGAGTCTAGAAAGCCAAATAATATTGTTTAGTCATAATACTTCTCTTGATGATTCGATTTGTGCTGATTCATCGTTTGTAGCGTCCACTGAGCTAGAGGTAATCTGTGTTTGCACGTCTATGTTTTCCCTTGTGAAATACGCACATGCAACACTCATTAGCGCCTCTTCTGGCCATCTGTCATACCTGTGAAGATTATAACATCTTTGATTTCCATATATTACTTTTTATTTAAAGAGTTCAATCTTAATTTCTTTTAACTACTCTAATTTTTCCATTTGTCTCTAAAACCTGAAATAACTACGCCACTGTTATGTAATGTATTAAAGGAGTAAAAAATAAACTAAAATAACTATACGTTGAAATATATCTAAATTTACTGGTAGGAAAAAGTTGGTAGTTCTAACAAATAATAAGAATATTACATGCTTTTAGCCTGATGACCAGTGCTCTAAAACTATGTTGTATATGTTTTAGACATTTCTTTAGTTCTAGTTTATCCAATTACACAATTCGCTAGCGGCTAGTTTCGATCCCATGAGCTTTTTGCGGATGGTCTTTAGATCATCTCATAAAACTCTGACAAATCTCCTACTTTTAATTCATGTTATACAGCTCCTATACTCGAGATTAGTCTAGTGGTTTAATGCATTGCCTTTTAGCTAAAGGATTGCGGGTTTAAAACTGGTCGCTAGCTAGTCGGTTGTGTCCTTGGGCAAGTAACTTAACAGGCATTGCATGGACCCAGCGGATTAATGGGTTCTACCAAATTGAAGCAACATGTATATCATATACAACACACTGCAATAGCTTCGGTAACCCTACAATGGGCACGGGGTGATCTGACGATTGCCCTTGTGTAACCCTCTTGGTTTTCCCATTCACAGGGATAAACATGAATATACTAACTACTATACTAATTACCCTAACTAAACTATCGTAATATATCTTATATTTACTGGTGAGAAGAAATTAGTAGTTTCAACAATCAAAACAACATTACATGCTTTTATACTAATGACCAGTGCTGTGAAAATGTGTCGTACATGTTCAAGACAGGTTTATTTATCCTATTACACAATTCGCTAGTGGCTAGTTTCGATCCGATAACTTTTCTGCGGGTGGTCTTTACATCGTCTCATAAATATCCCATGAAATTCCTACTTTTAATTTTGTCTTATTTAACTCCTACACTACGACACAATACGAGAAGTAGAGTTATTAAGTTTGATATGTTAAGCAGTCACCCAAAAATTAATAAGGAATCACCCACAAAATAATAAGGAATCACCCACCTATTAATAAGGAATCACCCACCAATTAATAAGGAATCACCCACCAATTAATAAGGAATCACTCACCAATCAATTGTGCAGCAGTTCACCAACGCCGGGTGAGTTCTGCAGCGTCTCCGGAAGTTTCCGCCGGCCGGACTGGTGGCCAGAGTGATATGGAGGTTGCGTGAAACTCTGCTCTGGAAGAACTTAAGCATCGCGGCACGGGAATCAGGGACATCGTGTGCGATCGCATCTTGCTTTACCTCCATCACTATTCCATCCAGTTCATCCTGATCAAATAACTCCGCATCTTCCCCTGGGAAGTCAATAATTTAGTGAATTTGAATCCAAATACTAATAATTTAGATCCAAACACTAATAATTTAGATCCAAATACAACTGAGGAAAGATTAGATATTTTCAAATCAATGTTTATCCTTATTATTGATATTTCCCCTGGAAAGTGAAAGATTTTTTAAAGGATTGAAATACAGCTGAGGAAAGATTAGATATTTTTAAATCAATGTTTATCCTTATTATTGATATTTCCCCTGGGAAGTCAATGATTTTTCTTAAATAATCCAAATACAGCTAAGGAAATATTATGTATTTTAAAAATTAATGTTTATCCCCATTAATTGTATTCATGTTTATCCTAATGGATAGAAAAATACAAAGGAGATTTAATTTAGGAGCATTCAATGAATTTCTTGCGAGTATTGTAGCTATTGTAGGATATTCTACATAAAGAAATTCAGTTTTTTCTTTCAACCTATCAATGAACCTGTGTTCAAGAAACATAAGTGCCTTGTTGATGGGTACAACCAAGTAGCTAGCAGCTGGTTTTAATCCAACGATTTTTCAGGCCAAGCTGGTGCTCTAAGCAACTGAGCTATCTAGCCAGAAATGAATTATCCTGAACCATGTAAGGGACATTTTCTTTAGTGAATACACCATTTGTCCATTCAGTTACCTTATATGGCACCATTTTTAGAATTTTAGAGCAAAGGTGGTTAAACCAAAACCAGCTGCTAGATGGTCGGTTGTACCATTAATAAGGCAATTAAGAAATGTTTCTTGAATCTCGAATTAAGAGTTTTAACAAGTTTTAGGCACAAGGTAACATAATGATATTGAGTATTTTTTGTGGTCTTATCCATTTTTATTATCAAATTCATCCACAGAATTTAAAATAAGTTTTGTATAACTCTCAAATAAGTTTTGTATAAAGTAATTATTGACCAGTAACATACAGTAATTGAATGTAAGCTAACAGTAATGATTATAAGCTTGCATAATTTATCCTAGGGAATAGGGATAAATATGAATTGACAAAATCAACCACAACAAAGAGTTTTAAGGCTCTAAAAAATCCTTTATATAACAACCTTTCTTAGGCTAGCGGCGCACTGGTGCGCCACACACAGGGGTTAGCTAGGTGCGCCACACTTGCATTTCGTAAATTTACAACAGAAGGTACATAGATCCTAAACTACTAAATGGTAGGTGTCAAGTTCGTTCTTTTCCATTGTAACGATTTGGGTATTTAGCATTGTTTTGACTTTCCATGCAAAGTATGCCCGTTCGCGTTCGTAATTGGTCTTGGGTACGCCACAAGGTAAAAAGGATTGAGAAACACTGGGCTAGAGATTAAAAACGATCTGAAAATAAACCACAAGACCCAACTACCTGTGTTTAGAATGCAGTTGATGTCTTCCAGAAAAGCCTCACTTACAAGGTCAGCATCAGTAAGCAAGAGCACAGTTGGTTTGTTCGACACTCCACAAATCCGAAACACTTTTTTCAACTCATCTCGGAAATCGACAAGAGAGTAACCCCTCACGATAGAAAGACTGTGATGTAGAAATAAAAACTTTAAAAAATGTTTTAGGTTTATGATATTAATGTTGTTTTGTGGTTGTATATGGAAAAATGCAAATAGACTTATTGTTTTCGTCAGATTAGCTTACACTTACCATCAGGTTTCTGGAGCTTTTGCAATGTGCCATATATGGATTAGTCGTTAATGTAGCCTATATATTTTTACCGGAAATCAGAATTAACAGAAAAAAATTTGAAAAAGTAGTCAAATTAATCAAAAAGAAAAGTTAACCAGATGTAACCATAAACCATTTCCCTAAAGCAATTATAAACTACAATCATAAAGTAAACCATGAATAAAAGCACAACCATAAAGTAAACCATGAATTAAAGCACAACCATAAAGTAAACCATGAAGTAAAGCACAACCATAAAGTAAACCATGAAATAAAGCACAACCATAAAGTAAACCATGAAATAAAGCACAACCATAAAGTAAACCATGAAATAAAGCACAACCATAAAGTAAACCATGAAATAAAGCACAACCATAAAGTAAACCATGAATTAAAGCACAACCATAAAGTAAACCATGAAGTGAAACACAACCATAAAGTAAACCATGAAGTAAAGCACAACCATAAAGTAAACCATGAAGTAAAGCACAACCATAAAGTAAACCATGAAGTAAAGCACAACCATAAAGTAAACCATGAAGTAAAGCACAACCATAAAGTAAAGCACGAAGTAAAGCACAACCATAAAGTAAACCATGAAGTAAAGTACAACCATAAAGTAAACCATGAATTAAAGCACAACCATAAAGTAAACCATGAATTAAAGCACAACCATAAAGTAAACCATGAATTAAAGCACAACCATAAAGTAAAACATGAAGTAAAGCACAACCATAAAGTAAACCATGAAGTAAAGCACAACCATAAAGTAAACCATGAAGTAAAGTACAACCATAAAGTAAACCATGAATTAAAGCACAACCATAAAGTAAACCATGAAATAAAGCATAACCATAAAGTAAACCATGAAGTAAAGTACAACCATAAAGTAAACCATGAAATAAAGCACAACCATAAAGTAAACCATGAAATAAAGCACAACCATAAAGTAAACCATGAATTAAAGCACAACCATAAAGTAAACCATGAATTAAAGCACAACCATAAAGTAAACCATGAAATAAAGCACAACCATAAAGTAAACCATGAAATAAAGCACAACCATAAAGTAGACCATGAAGTAAAGCACAACCATAAAATAAACCATGAAGTAAAGCATAACCATAAAATAAACCATGAAGTAAAGCACAACCATAAAGTAAACCATGAAGTAAAGCATAACCATAAAGTAAACCATGAAGTGAAGCATAACCATAAAGTAAACCATGAAGTAAAGTACAACCATAAAGTAAACCATGAAGTAAAGCATAACCATAAAATAAACCATGAAGTAAAGTACAACCATAAAGTAAATCATAATATAAAGCATAACCAACTTGAAGTAATCCTAAAATACATAACCAACTAGAAGCTTAACCAACTTAAAGTAATCATTACAAAATAAGCTTAAAATTACCTGTACACTTGGCAGCCAGCAATTCGTGCAGCCAATTTACAAGTTGTCACTTTCCCAGTTCCATCAATACCCACCAGCAGAAGATGTGCACCGGGCTGCCGGAAGACCCGAGCGGCCCGAACCACGTGGTCGATGGCCGCTTCAAAGAATATAAGGGGAGGGCTGCTTGATAGACTTGAGCTGCGAAATGTTGGGAAAGTTGTAGGCTGTTGTATTGTTGAAAATGCTTAAAATTAAAAAGAATGTTGAAAATTCGAACTTGAAATAGAAGAGACTAAAAAATGCCAATATATTGGTAAAAGTTCAAACTTAAAATTGAAAAATATGATGAAATACTAATGTTGATAAAAAAATATTTGAAATCAAATAGGATAATATAATTAGAGAGTGGATAATATAACTAGAGAGTGTCATTTTAACACCACTATTTGTAAAACCCCTTATGTATGATATGTATATATGCGAGCAGGGTCCCTAACCACCATATGTATTTTGTACACCGGGTATGTAGTTTGTTTCTGCATGCATAAACGCATGGGTCCCTAAGGTAACAATCCGATCTTGATATTATTGTTTCCTACACAATATATGTTAATGTTAGATATGTGCACGTCAGGTCCATGTTAATTAACATTTCAAAAAGTTTTAACCGGACTGTCATAGTTTTGTTTCTGCAAGCATAAACGCATGGGTCCCATAGTTATTAAACCAAACTTCTTTTCCATGTGCAGTTATAAAAAGAATACGAGTGTGAGATTTCCGAACATTTTACCACAAATGTTTTAATTTAAGCTTCTTGTCAAGCGCTGTAGTATAATGAAGGTCAATTCCCAAAACAGTCCGATTGAGTTTTTCATTCTTTCATGGAATTCCCCTGGGCTTAGTACATTAATTTCTCTGTTTTTACATATCTGAGTAATGTTATCAAGGATAATCTAACAAACAGTTTTAATCCGCTTTGGCGACTCCTTGTTGGAGATGTCGGCGCGATATGGCATGCCTGTTACAATTATGGTTGAGAAACAAGTCGTAATTTTTAGGGTATTTCCCTAGGTATTGTATTTCATTTTGCTCAATGGTACAAGGTCGGATAGGGAACTAACATTTTAGCCGACCAAGCGCTATGCCCTAAAGAGCTAATTTTAAAAAAATACTGTTTTGGTTTTTCAATTCCCAGGGGAATTCCCCTGGGTATATTACCCAAAATTTTGGTTTTCGCATAATTAGGCCTTGTTGTCTAACAAATGGCAAAGTTTCATTGCGATTCCATTACGTTTATTAGTAGATGTCGGAGCCACAAGCCATGCCTGTCACAATCATGATTTAAGAACAAAATCTCATATTTAGGGTATTTCCCTTGTTAATTTTTTTAATTATTTTAAGTGTTATATCAGTGACTAATGCACTCACATTTTATCAAATCAAATTTAATGTGGAGCAGCTATTTAAGCGCTATGCGCAAAAAAAGCTAATTATTTAAAAAAATAATGTTTTGGTTTTTCAACTCCCAGGGGATTTCCCTGGGTATATTACACAAAATTTTGATTTGTGCAAAATTAGGCCATGTTGTCTAACAAATGGCAAAGTTTCATTGCGATTCCATTACGTTTATTAGTAGATGTCGGAGCCACAAGCCATGCCTGTCACAATCATGATTTAAGAACAAAATCTCATATTTAGGGTATTTCCCTTGTTAATTTTTTTAATTATTTTAAGTGTTATATCAGTGACTAATGCACTCACATTTTATCAAATGTAATTTAAATTGGAGCAGCCATTTGAGCGCTATGCACAAAAAAAGCTAATTATTTAAAAAAATAAAGTTTTGGTTTTTCAACTCACAGGGGAATTTCCCTGGGTATATTACCCACGATTTTGGTTTCTGCATATCTAGACCATGTTGTCTAACAAATGACAAAGTTTAATTTCGATTTTAATACCCAATCTGTTAGATGTCGGGGCAACAAGCCATGCCTGTCACAATCATAATTTGAGAACAAAATCTTATTTTTTAGGGTATTTCCCTAGGTAATTTTTTTAATTCTTTTAGGTGTTTTATTAGTGGCTAATGCACTTATATTTTACCAAATCTAATTAAAAATTTGAAGCAGCCGTTTAAGCGTTATGGGCAAAAAAGCTATTTAAAAAAAATCCATTTTGGTTATTTACCTCCCAGGGGAATTCCCCTGGGTATATTACCCAAAAGTTTTCTTTTTGCATTTCTAGGACATATTGTCGAACAAATGACAAAGTTTTATTGTGATTCCATTACCCCTTCTGGTAGATGTCGGGTCCACAAGCCATGCCTGTCAAGCGTTTAACGAAAAAAATAAAAAAAAACAGACAAAAACAATATGTGTCCCATATTTCCAAATGGGACCCATAATTAGAAAGAAATGATATGCAAGGTTAAAATTTATTAAATTGCTTTAAAACATTAATGCCTCTTTGAAGCAATACGGATACAAAAAATAAGTGTAAAAATGTAACTCTGCAAATTCCAATGAACTTAATATATTATCTACATGTTGAATTTTTATTCAACTTATCTTATATAATAGATTAGTTTTTATTCAACTAATTAGATATAGTTGTTAAACATTTATACAACTAAGCAACAACTATTTTTATACTTTTTATTAGATTCATTTTATTAAAATTTATTTAAGGGGCATTAAATTACCTTTTTTTAGTTATTTAGGGGCATTACCTTTTTAAGTTATTTAAGGTGCATTACCTTTTTTAAGTTATTTAAGGGTATTACCACATTTCAACCACTTTCCCCTTGGAATTACCATCAGCCCACTGTACCTGATTCTCATGTAATATTCCTCCAGTAGAGTGGAGAGCATGTTATGAGATGGGAGTTGTCTATACATTCTGCTTGCTGATGGGGCATTCATGTCAAGGAAATCACCAAAAATTATCGGCGCGTTTTGCAGGGTTTCGGCCGGGATTGTTATCTGAAATATTTTAATTTATAGAAAGTCATAAATAAACAAGTCTTTATAGTTACAATTTTTTTCCATAAAACTTATATTCATAGAATATACAGAAACTTTTTTTTCGAATGGACAAATCTTTTAAAGTGTACGGCCACGTATTTTTTTAATGTTTTTATTTGCTCTGTAGTGCGTGTTGTGTGGCATACCCTTGGAACCTTGGGTCACTTTTAAGTTTTAGTTACCGCAATACAAGAACAACAAGATTTTGCGCGTATCTCATTATAAAAGGCCAGGCTCGGTATTGGGTAAAGTATGGCCGCAACAGTAGGAGTACAATTTCACCTTGAAATAGTTATGAAGATCATCGGACAGAAACTGGTGAAAGGTTGATCGATCAGTGGCGTCTGTGAGTCTATCGTGAAACACCCTAGTTGCTTCGTGAGCGAATAGATGAGCAATCGTTTCACGTGATACTATCACGGACTCATCTGCCTGTTAATGTCAAATTGTGTTAAAAGAATGTGAAATCTCGCTTGGATGATAGTTCAAACTGTATCAGCATTTGGCAGAAGGGGTTGTGGGATCTAAACCATCTTCTGGCTAGACGTTTGTGATCTTGGGAAATGCAAAATATAGCCAAAACTAATTTAAGGTAATTTTTACACCCTTTTATTAAAAAAATATATAATTTTAAAAAGGATTACACTATTTATAATTTTTTATCGAAAAACACAAAAAAAATAGTGAAAAGACTTAAAACTACAATACAAAAATTTCTATAGAAAAAGGGGGTTCCTAAATTGTGTTGCTTTATGTTTTAATAAGTGATAAGCACAAAAAGCATATAATAATCACCACACCTGTAAGACTCCTTTTATAACATCAGAAAGGTCTCGCAGATTGAATGTATAATGTGACTTGTCAGGAGTAGGTAGCATGGCGTTACACATCTTATAATACACCGCTATGCCAGCGTTCACTACTTGTGGACAACTCTCTTTTACTTCAGGCATGAAATCTCGATTCTCGAAGAAATGTCCAAGCTGGACCTGTAAAATGGATGGTTTGGTACAGAAATTATAATCTCGGCGAATGATGGTTGAAATTATTTCTTCATTTCATAAGTCTGTAGTTTAATTCCCACACTACAATAACCAATTAGGGAATTAGGATAGGATATTAATCTTTATCCCCGTGAATGGGAAAACCAAGGGGGTTAACACACGGGTAATCGTGAGATCACCTCACGTCCACTGTCGGGTTAACGGAGATATTGCAGTGTGTTGTATATGATAAACATGTTCCTTCAATTTGGTAGAACCCATTAATCCTCTGGGTTCAGGCAATGTCCGTAAAGTGCCTTGCCCAAGGACACAACCGACTAGCTAGCGACCAGTTTCGCACCTTCAACCTTTCGATTGAAAGGCGCCGCACTTAACCATTAGACCAACGGGCCGGACTAATTGATCACGAATATCGTCAATTAACTTTATAAATACGCTTCAGTTATTTTAGAAAGATGCTGCAATATGTGCTGTTTTTTTTACAAATTACTTTAATATAACTGAAGTCATTAAAACAAAAACAAAAAACAAACTACTCACTTTATAAATATGCTGCAGTGATTTAGTTGAAGGCTGAGGCATCGCGAATACGGAGAAATGCTTCAAAAGTCGCGAGCTGATCAAACTCCCTCCCACCACCAGGTGGGGCTGCAGTGGCGGCCAATGTCACATCAACCACTCCTTTCCATGTCAGCTTCTTAACGTCGTAGAAGCCTCCGAGGTCGATAAATTGCCTGAAATTAAATAAGATAGGATATAGAATAGGATATTCATGTTTAGCCCCGTGGGTGGGAAAACATAAGTGGGTTAACACACAGAAAATTGTTAGAAATCAATAGGATATTTATGTTTATCCCCATGAATGGCAAAACACAACGAGAGTTAACACACCGACAATTATCAGATTTCCTTGCGCCCACCGTCGAGTTATATTACAGTATGTTTTGTATAATTCCCATGTTCATTAAATTTAGTAGAACCCATTATTCCGCTGATTTCAGGCAATATCCGTTAAGTGATTTGTCCAAGGACACGCAACCGACTAGCTAGTGACCAGTTTCGAACCTGCAACCCTTTTAGAAACGGCTCCGCACTAACCCATCAGACTAATCGGCTAAGAAATAGTATTCGGAAGGGACAAATGGTCTGATTTCTGTCATTGGTGTGGGAAAATCTGTTCAAGCATTTTTGTGAGGTTATAACAAATAGCTTGGTTGGTTAGTACGTCGCCTTTAAATTCAAATTGTTGCAGATTTGAAACTGGTCACTAGCTAGTTGTTTGTATCCTTGAACAAGGGACTATGCGGATATATTCCACTCTTATTGAATTACTGGGTTGTACTAAAACTGATAAAGCATCTCAAGCATACAAAAATACCTCTAAAAATATACACAAATATGCACAAGATTTTATATCATTTAATTTAATATGTAGTTTAATGACTTAAATAGAAGTCAAATAAACCAAAGATTTTAAAATTTACCTCAACAGTTCAAGTGGGGGTTGGGAACCATGTTTGTCACTCGAGGGCATGTTAAGATCATTCACGAACGCAATGCATTTCTTACCACGAGGTGGTCCAACCGAATCACGTGATCGTTTTACGAGCTTATTCATCATTTGCGCCTGGTGATGCAATTCACGGTCGTGATATTTCGAATATTAATGAGTTTTAAAATATCATAGAAGAAACAACAGTGAATTTACCAATAAAATACAAATTTAAGATTATTTATTATTATTATTTTTAACACTGTTAAAGATAATTAGTGTCATTATTTCTCCTTTTTCTTCATAATTTATTGTGTGCTTCGTAAATTGTATTACTGTATTTTTTAGATTTATTATATTACTAAATTTTTAGAAGAAAAAACAGTAAATAATTGTATAATACTGGATTACTAGCATAGCTTGCTAGTTTATGGTTATAGATTAGGGTTATTTAATTTAATTTAAATTTTGTTCTTTTGTTCTGCTGTTCTTGATTCAAAGTGGGTGCAGTTTAGTTTATTTTTGGAGGTTTATTACTGTGGACCCACCAGTACCAATGTATCATTTCAGCGGTTTTTATGTAAGATTCACAAACAGTTACGAATATTTTGAAAGATACCTGGCACTGAGAAGGTTGAGTCAACGCACTAAACTGAATCGTGTTTATCACAAGATCTCCACTCTGTGCTTTTGTAGCCACTGGTAAAAGAACACGCTGTTTATGTTATCCCTATAATTCAAAAAATGTTATCACAAAAGTATTCATCACGAGAGTATTAATAACTGGAAAATGTTATTTATGAGTATCCAAATGGTGTTATTACATGACCATCAGGTTACCCAAGCAAATGCAGTGAGTTGTATAGGTATCAGACGTTCTTTTATTTTAAATACAAGCTATTAATCCACTGGGTACACGCCTTAAAATGCCCAGCACAAGGACACAACCAAGTAGTCAGTGACCAAATTTGATTCTAAAACCCTTTGCTTAAAGGTGACGCAATAGTGCATTATTTATTTGGCTGACAAAATCCTTCATGATTTTCACATTACATTTTTTATATTAAATACTAGGATGGGATAGGATATTGATTTTTATTCCTGTGAATTGGAAAACCAAGGGGTTTAACACACTGGCAATTGTCAGGTCACCTTGCGTCCACCGTCGAGTTACCGGAGCTATTGCAGCGTTTTGTGTATGATAGACACGTTCCTTCAATTTAGTAGAACCCATTAATCCGCAAGGTTAAGGCAATGTCCGTTAAGTGCCTTGCCCAAGGACAAAACAGACTAGTTGGCGACCAACTTCAAACCTGCAACCCTCGGCTGAAAGGCGACGCACTTAAACACTAGACTAACCTGTCAGAATAGTAATTAATTCCATTGATTTTCCTTGCTTACCCGGTTGGCTAATACCATCATTTAAATCAAGGGGAGTTTCTGATTGGTTAAGAATTCCTAGGTTTGCAATGTTCTGCAGTATGGCTGATGTCTTCTCGCTGTAGCGAAAAACATCACCAAGAATCGTTCCAGCATCTGTTCCCGTCCCGCCAACTGCGTTCAGCTTGGAAAGAATATTCTGGAAACATAAGTGTTCATCAAAAATCATACTATTATTAAGGATGTTCTTATCAAATTTGGTTGATTGAAATTATTCCAAAATTACTAATTTACAATTTCAACCTGATCCGAAATAAAATAACAATCGAAGGGTAAGCAAAAAAAATCTTCACATTAATTTAATTAAGAAAAAAAGGAGTTTAAAAGTTTGCATAGAACACATATAAATCTTGTTATGTAAACATTAATTTCTATCCCTGTATTTACCTTTATAAGAGTGAAATAATTTCTAATTCTGGCATTTAATTCACATAATTAATAATCTCTGCAATCTGAATAATAATTGGTTTGTAATAAATTTCCCTGCACTATACTATTCATGACTCAGCTGATGAACCCAGCGGATAAATGGGTTCCACCAAATTGAAGGAACGTGTCTATCATACACAACACACTGCAATAGCTCCGGTAACCCGACGGTGGGCGCGAGGTGATCCGACGATTGTCCGTGTGTTAACCCCCTTGGTTTTGCCATTCACGGGGATAAAGATGAATATTCTATCCTATTTTATCCTATGATGCAAAGTTGTATTGCTAATATAGAAACTTGTAAGAAAAATTAACCTTACGCTGTCCACACTAATCAACAAACCTGTATCAATGCAGTTTTCCCCACCCCACTATCCCCAGTCAACAGAACTGGGAATTTATTGAGCAGAAGCAAAGCAGATAAAAAGGAATATCTGATCTGAAATCAAATGGAAAAACAATTAATTAAAAATTCAAGACAAAAACACAATATTATCATTGTCAAATACAAAAACAACGTCCCTGATTTAAAATCATTATTTCTCTATACAACCAACAATCAACAACATGTATTTATTCCTTAAAACCTAATCTAACAAATAACTCTGATATTATACCAGCACTGTAGTAGTTTCGATTACCCGACAGTGGGCACAAGGTCGGGCTTGCCTGTTTGTTAAAGCCTCAGAATGCGTTTTCCCATTCACAAGGATAAACATGAATATCGTATCCTATACTCACTGTGTCATTTGTAGGCACTAATTGGGCTCCAGTATCCAACGCCGCGGATTTCCGTTGGTCCGACACCAGAGCTCGATTGTTACCAACCAGTGTGTAGGTGAGGCCTCGTTCAATCAAGGTTCGTGTGGCTGGCACCAGTTCGTCCCATGGCACGAACCTCCCTGACTGGAGGATTAAAGGACAATAATTAATCTAATTTTAACTGGGTTAAATTGAGCTTAAAATGGACAAACTTAGTTTAAAAGAAATGAATTCAATTTAAAAAAGACCAGCTGAATTTGAAATGAATAAATTGAGGTTATAGGGCTAAAATAAGTGTAAAAAATATATAATGAGTTGAGACAATTTGAAATGGTATTGGTGTTATTAGGCATCCTTTGCTATTAAGTGACTTGCCCAGTATACTCTCTGCTCTGTACATAACTGTAGACCATAACTAAGTACATTTTTGTTCAAGTTACAAAAGAAACAGCCTGATAAACTAGAAAAGTATTAGGAAAAAACGGAAAAACTACCTTATATTTCAGATAGCACTCATACAGGTTTTTCATACAATATTAATTAATTTTTTGCAGCCATTTACTGGTATTCTAAGCACTTATTTTTTAACTTATTTGAGTACAATTCTAGTGTTAATTTAGTACTTTAGTTGTATACAGAGCATAAAGTATATTTAGGCAAGTGTATATATGTGATTTTACTGCTATTCCATTCACTTTAAACCTTCAACCTTTTTAATTACAATTCTAGCCCAACTACCTGCAAATCAACAAAGTAGGAGAAAATTGATCGGCTTCCAGAGGGGAAGGTGACTCCAATCCCTGTGTCTTTCTCAAAGATGTCGTGCACCAATTGGTCGAAATCATAGCTCATATTAATCAGCGTTTCATCTCGACCAATCACAGTTGAGCTGATTAACGTGTCCTCTTCCTGGTCGTCTTCTCTGATTGGTTGAAAGGAAAGTTGAAAAAAATTTAAAATTGCGAAATTTTTAACAAAATTGACAATTTACGAAAAAATTGAAAATTTTCAAAAAAATGAACAAATGGTGGCAATTTACAAAAAAAAATAGAAATTTACAAACATTTTTTGCAATTTATAACAAATTATACCAATTTCCAACAAATTTCGAGAATTTAAAAGTTTTGGCAATTTTCAATAAACAACAAAACTAGGTTGGCGCATTAGCATAGTTGGTTACGACGTCATTCAAAAGGATAAATTGTGAAAACAAGCTCCTTGCTAATTAGTAGAGTTAAAAAGTAGAAAATTCTTATGTACAGCAAAGAGCAATAGCTCCAGAAACTTAATGGTGGGTGCGAGGTGTTCTAAATATTTTCTCTTTGTTTCTTTACATAATTGTAAAGAAATTAGACAATTTTCGTGCGGTACCAACCGTTGCGTTTTGCCATTTAAAAGGACAAACATTATTTGAGCTTAGTATTAAATAGCTATAAAAGAGGATTTAAAAGTAGTTTAATTTACCTGTTCAGAACTCCTCCAACACTCCAGGTGAAAGCAAATACGAATAATCTTCCAAGAATAAACGTCAACCTATCAGGGTAAAGCTCCATATACCTGGAAATATAAATCATTTTTAATAAAAATAATAGGAAAAAAATTTGGGACAATTAAATTTAAAAAGAAATGATTCCGAATTATTTTTTGACTCTAGCAACTCGAAATTAAGTGGCAAAATAAATCATTTTAATGCAATGTTGGTAAAATAATCTTGATAGATGATACATAGGGATGTCTATTCCTGAATTAAGATTCGAATTTTAGTCGAAAAGGAATTATTTTTTGACTTTAGGAATTCAAAATAAGTGCTCACAAAGATAGAAAATGATTTTTATTTTTATACTTGATTTAAAATTTAAAATTAACTTGATTTAAAATTTAAAAAAATGTTAAAATACATTTTTTGATAACAATAATAATAAGTAAAAATTAGATTTATTTCATAGATTATACATACAATTCTAATTTTCTATGAAAAGAAGATTCTCTGCTTTTTAAGTTTATTTCAGATATATTCTTTGACTCATAAGATTATACTATTTGACTTATAAAAGAACACAACTTAGACCCAGTGAATCAATGGGTAAAACAAACTATATTTGCTCTGGTATCCTGACTACAGGCTGATAATATTTTGATGGGATATTCATGTTTATCTCATGCCCACAGTCAAGGTACCGTAGCTATTACAGGGTTGAAGTTTTGTTTACACCATTAAACAGCTGGGTTCAGGTAACATCTAAAAATCAGATAACACAGATAAGCTCACTTAAACCATTAATCCTGAACATCAAATTATATAAAAATAAATTATGGAGGCAAATATAGCTGAATATTATTTTTCTGAAAATATGGGATATGCATGTTAATCTCATACCCACATTAAGGTTACCGGAGCTATTACTAAGTTATGCTATTTTTTACACCATCAAAACGCTGGATTCAGACATGGACATTTGTAAAATTCGGATGAGCTTACTTAAGCTGTTGATTCTAAACATCAAAATCTATATAAATAAATAATGAAGGCAAAAATAGCTGAATCACCATTTTGGTTTCGACTCCTGTGCTGACGATTGGACTAGACTCGCTAGTGACCTCTGCTGGTCAGTTGTAGTTGACCTCACTTTACGAGATCGAATTGTTCGGTTTGGTGTGTCATCCTCTGGTGTTTCCACCTGTTTCAAGGTTAGAACAAATAATGATAACTATGTCCAGAGTTCGGTTATTAAATGTAGAAATGCCCAGTGGTAGAGATTTTGTTCAATTAGTCCACTGGTTTCACATGCCACCTGGTAAATGACTTAACAAGAACACAACCACATCTTGTATTTAAATTTTTATCAAATTCTATTTATATAAGTTTTTTTAATTGTATTTGAATAAGATTTTTAGTTCCATTTAAAAAAATATTTTTTATTCTATTTAAATAAGTTTTTTGTTTTTAATTTTAAATCTATTTAAATATTGAAATTCCAACCCCAAACCCACCATATCTGGATTTCCGAACCCCCCATTCTTATTCATAAACCCGATGAGCACTTGAAGTATCCTGCACAACGTCTGCACCACAGATAACTGGGGAACAGGTATGTGCTGCAGTTTCAACCGCTTCTCCAGCAACTGCAGACCAGTTTCTATGCTGAGTTCGAACAAATCCCACAAGTGGTCACGACCTGCAAAAGTAATTGAATTGGATAGAACAAGACATCGGTAAAAAGGTGTTGTTTTATTAGAGAAGGTAAAAGTGATAAGTTAAAACAATTAAATTAAGGTAAAGAATAAATATAAATACTTTAAAGTATAAATTATTGTAAAGTATTAATTATGTTAATGTATTTAAAGTATGGTAAAGTATTAAAATTATGTCAAAATATAAATTATGATGAAGTATAAATTATGTTAAAATATATAATTTGGGTAAAGTATTCATTCTGCTATGATTTTACTGAATAATTTTTGGCCCAGTGATCATGTTTATGCATTTTAAGCAAACTTTTAATTCACATTAGATGCATTAACAGTAAGTTTTTCATAATAATACGACTGCCCAGCTAGCGACCAGTTTTGTAGCTGCAACCTTACGATTGAAAGGCGATGCACTTAACCGCTAGACCACCGGCCGGACGGAAATTACATAGGTGTATATTTTCAGAAATAATCAGAAGAGGTGAAAAAAGCATCAGAGTACTCATACCCACTGTCGGGCAAGAGGAGCAATAACCACGTGCACAGAGGTCTACAGCAGCGGTGAGATCAGGAATACAGGGGTTGTGTTTTTATAGAAAAGTTTCAATTATTTTAGAACATGATTTAGGACACTCACCACTTTGTGGTAAATCTTTCGGCAATCGTTTAATCCATGATTTGACATAAGGCTTCCAGCCCAATTTAACTGGATCCATGTAAACCATGGCACATCTGCTAATGGTGGCTGGGCTTGCCTGTTGGATTATACAATTGTAAGAATTAAACATAATTTAATTGAGAAGATTTCGGGTCGTTTGTTAATCGGATGTGTCCTTGGACATGGCAGTGAATTTAATCTACTAAATTAAAGGAGGTATGAATCATACACAACACACTGCAACGATTGCCTGTTTGTTAACCCACTTGGTTTTCTCATTCACAGGGATAAACATGAATATCCTACCCTCCTACTATGTTATAATTTTTGAAAGATTTTAAACAAACCTGTGTCAGTGTGTCGACTTCAAACATAATCCTCATATTATCCGGCATGTTGATACGCTCCCCATTCGCCAAGCACAAGGTCTTGGTGTCATCCAATGTAGTGTTGAGATTCTCCACCCACGCTGTGTCCACCGGGCCATCGAGCACAACCCAACGCCATTCGAATTCACCCGAATCTGACCTGTGTGGATGGGTGGAGATAATATAGGGAATTTACAACAAAAGCTATTTCAAATTTACAATTTAATATAGATTATGGAAGTGAACAAATACAACAAATATACAACAGCTTAAAAACGGTAAAAATATTTAAAATTAGATCCTTGCATAGCTATGAAAAAAAAAATAGATAATTAAAGATAAGTTTTGACATGTAATTATTAAGAAAATGAAATAGGATAGGATATTCATGTTTATCCCCATGAATGGGAAAACCAAGGGGGTTAACACACGGGCAATCGTCAGATCACCTCGCGCCCACCGTCGGGTTACCGGAGCTATTGCAATGTGTTGTGTATGATTCACACGTTTCTTCAATTTAGTAGAACCCCTTAAGCTACTGGGTTCAGGCAATGTAGGTAAAGTGCTTGGCCAATAAAACAACTGACTAGCTAGTGACTAGTTTCGAACCTGCAACCCTTCGGCTGAAAGGCGACACACTTAATCACCAGACCAATCTGTCAGCAATCACAAAAGATCAAAGTTTCAAACAAGTTAGCTTACTTGGTTGATGATGATTCAGAAGCCATACTAGCTGGCGTGTCTCTGCTTGCCTGTTAAATAGAGGATGAGATATTTGTATCATTATGGGTTGGACAACAGGTGTTTTAACATGCTTGTTGATTTATCTTACATCAATCATCAGATTTACTGAATTCTTTTAGTTGTGTTACTCAAACTATTGCAGTGTGTTGTATAACATGAAAACATTGATTTTAATATTTTTAAATGATAAGTTAAGGAAATGTTTTAATCCCTTTGAAGGACTTGCGGCAGGTTTCGATCTTGCAACCTTTCGAATAATGGTATGACAGACTACCGTGTTAACTAATTGACTGGAAATAAACATGTCAAGTCAAACATTTATTAATTTTTAAACCAAATTCCAGATCAGATTTTTTATTTTATACCTGTGAATGAGAAAACACAAGGGGTGTTATCACCCAGGCAATTAACAGATTTCTTTACACTGGGTTTCCATGTCAATTGCATGGTGCTTTATATAATTAAGTTGGTCCTTCAGTTGTGGTATATTCAAATATTTTACTGGATTCAGGTAGTCTGGTAAGTTCCTTGCTCAAAGACACAACAGTAAAGCCGGCAGCTGGTTTTAATCCAAAAACCTTTTGGCTGTTTGCAGATCGCAAAGGCTTTTGTTCTAATTGAGCAAAAAGATATATGAAAACTAGAACGATATGTGAAACAAAAAAATATATGAAAACTAAAACAATATATAAGAAACAAAAAAGATATATGAAAACTAAAAAAAAGATATATGAAAACCACTAGAACTGAAAAAAAAAACAAAAAAACTTAAATAATTCAAGTCAATCCAAACACGATCGTACCACTGACTCCTGGAAAGAAACAGAGGTTTTTGGCCTTGGTTGGTTACCGCCCTGGTAATCACTGCTGGACAGCTCTTTTGCATACCTGTGTGTAATTATGACACTGAGTATAATAGAATAGGATAGGATATTCATGTTTATCCACGTAAATGGGAAAACCAAGGGGTTAACACACATGCAATCGTCAGATCCAATAGTCGGTTACCGAAGCTATTGCAATGTGTTGTGTATGATAGACAAGTTCCTTTAATTTGGTAGAACCCATTAATTCGCTGGGTTGAGGCATGTCCATAAAGTGCCTTGCCCAAGGACAGAAACCACTAGCTAGCGACCAGTTTTGCACCTGCAACCTTTTAAAAGGCGACCGCCAGACTAAACAGCCGGGCCATGTTATGGTAACATGGTCTGACAAAAAAGCAATATTACACTTCAGTTTAAAAATGGAATAAAGCACTGTTCTAAAAAGTCCTAATATCAAGGGTTACTAAAATAATATCTATAAAAATTATAACAATAGCAGAAGACAAAAATTAAAAAGTTTAAAAAATCAAATTTATTAAAACACAATCTCAAAAAGATTAAAACACATTTTTAAACGGGCATATTTAGCCATCTAAAGATAATATAATGCAATCCACTAAAATCTACTGTTTGCCTACGGTTGCTTCTACTAAACAACTGATATATCTCCAACAGCTTTGATAAACATCCCATTACTCCTTGCAACCTTACATTCCACTTACTTCCTAATCACATAAGCCAGCATCCCATCCACCCATTCCAATGTATTCGGATCAGTATACCCATACAGCTCACCCAGAGAAACGCATTTTGGGTTGATTGAAAACGACTCCACGTATTTACGCCGACGGGTGCTTTTCTGAAAGGGAATTATAAAAAGATATTAAAAAAGTATTAAAATTTAATATAATAAAAAAGTATCAAAAATGATATAAAAAATGATTAACAGTCCAATAATGTAAAGACACTGGAATAAGACTAGGAATGTTCTATTGTAAATTATAAAGATTTTTTGTTTATAAAAAAAGAAATGACTACAAATATTACATACCTCAAAGCCATTATGTAACATACACTTTGATTTTAAAATAAGACTAAATTATCCCTATAATTTTAGGTGTTTTGTTCATATGTTCATACACTCAACCTAAGCATGAAATACATATAAATTGGGCAAATTGCATAATGTAATTGATTAGATTAAGCTATTTTAGCTATAAAAATAAGGAAGCAGAATGTGTGTATTTTTAGGTGAACTTAATCTTCAGCACAATAGTATATTGTTTTAATGCTCATTTTAATGATGTGCAATACTGCTTACACAAATCTCAAGCACAAATCTAATGATACAAAGCACAATTAGACATATCTAATGATATAAAGCACAAATCTAATTTAAAAGCTAAATCCTATTGCTGATGTGTAATAATGCTCATAGCTAGCAGATAAACAAAGGTTGGTATTAGGAAAAGGTGGACAAAGGAGCTTACTGCATGGAAATGTTAGATACTTTAAGCTAAACCAGATAAAGCCTATATAATATGCTTTATTTTGTCTTTCATTTACTCTGTTTTATATTGTATTATATATTATTCACAAATTATATTATATCGGAAATAATTGTATATTATAAATAAATAAGAAGGAATGAGCTTATTATTGCTTTCATTATATTACATTTTTGTGTAGAATATATTACAAAATCAAAGAATGTGGGAAAGAATATAAATAAAATACCTAAATTCGTGTATGTATTTTTTATTATACACGGCTGGCCTTTTATTTTACACCAGTAAAAAGAGAAACTTCATTTGACTCTTTGTGCTTATATACCACTGGTTTTAAGAGATGCAAGAAACTGTGTACAGTACAACACAGCTTGAATTACTTTATCGGAATATGATTCCAATTTACAGGAAGTGGTTTCTGTAACAGCTTCCTTATTTCTTTAATATGCTATAGCAAATGCTGTATAAAGTACTTAATAAGTATAGATATAGGGTTTCATTAAAAATAGATATAGGGTTTTAGTATTCATTTTGTATTTACAGTTACCAGAAGGTTAATATATAAAAAATACCATTCTCTAATGAGAATGTCCAGATACCATTCATTTTTTAACTCTCTTTTATATCTATATAAATTAAAGAAGGTAAAGGTATAGCAAGAGTTTTCTCTATTTATTGTAATTAATACTGATGTGAGATGGAGTTTCTGTGTTTATTGCTACCAGAGGTTTATGATATATAATATATGTACACTAATTTAGATATTTCTTTTATTTGCATAAATTAAAGAAATTTAAGATATGTTAGAATTGTATGGATTTACTTTAAATAAAGTTAAAATAATAAAGTTTTTTAGGTACGGAAGAGTTTTCTAATTTTTATTTAGCTAATACAGTTAAGCGTATAAGATAGAACTAATTACTTTACTTCAAATGCAACCAGGAGTGTATGATAGAATACTATGGAGCCAACCAACTGGTGTGTAGACTTTACACATGCACAAAAGGGCACAGTAAAGAACATCAGGGAAATAATAAAGGAAAATGGATGGAATAATGTGGTTGAGATATGTACTGATACAGGTGGGCAGGTGCTTTGTAAGTTCCTTGTAAATGGAAAAATTCTAACACACGGACAAGTGTCAGATCACTTTGCACCCACCGTCAAATTATCAGAGCTATTGTAGTGTGTTGTGCATTATAAAGAGGTTCTTACAATTTAGTAAAACCCATTATTTCATTGGGTTTATTTTCAGTAAGTGCATTGCCCAACGACACAACCAATTAGCAACTGGACTAGTTTCAAGTCTGCAAGCAGTGCACTAACCCACCGTGCTATACAGTATGATAAATTATTAAACTTGCATTTTATAAATGGTGTTATTGCTTGGTATATACCAGCATTAGATAAGGATATGATGTTATTTTTTTCGATGAATAAAGGTATTTCTAAGGCTTGGTGGCCTTGTTTATTTTTTAGTTTTTTATACACTTATTTAGTAATAATGTGTTTTAAGGATTGTTCACTTTTCACTCTTTTCCGTTTCTATGTCACGATTTTTTTTGCTGTTGTAACTATGGCAGGCTGGGTTTTACTGACTCGTACTTTATTGATTAGGGAAAAATAACCATAAATTTTCCATATATGATTTTCCAATCAGTATGCCACATGGAAATATTCAAGATATTTGTATTTTTAGATGAGAGTGCGAATGGAAGAAAGGTGTTATACTGGCATGGCAGGCCCCACACAGAAGATTGGAAAACAAATAAATTCCATCTTTCTAACTTGGCTGCAATTAACAGGATTCCAGGGTTTGCTAGCATGGCTGCAAAGGTAGGACAGGATATTCATGTTTTACAACCATATGGAATATACCGGTAATCCTCTGATTACCTTGCTCACTGTTGGGTTAATAGAGCTATTGCAGTTTGGTGTGTATGACCGAGCCGTTCATTCGATTTTGTAACCCATTAATCAACTGGTTTTAGCCCATTAATCAACTGGATTTTGTAACCCATTAATCAACTGGTTTAATCAACTGGTTCATTATTTAAGTGTCAACTAAGTGTCTTGCCCAGAGATAGAACCAATTCAGATAGTATCCAGTTTAAACCTGCAACGCTTTGGTTTAAGGGTGATGGACCTACCCACAAAATTATTACACCCGTAAAGTCAGTCAGCTGTGTTCTTAGAATAGATACCAGTCAATATCGTCCAAATCCAATGAACTTATGGGTTTTAGTTAAATTTAGGAAATGTTTAAATCATAAACACACTGCAATAGCTCTATAACTCGATTGGGCGTGAGTTAATCAGGCGATTACACGTGTGGAAATGCCCCCTGCGCTTTCTCTTTTGCATGGATAAACATGAATAACCTATCATATTGCAAGATTTCAAATATTGCTTAATTCTTGCCGAAAAAAATTGACAGTTGGTTGTAATAACCCTGCTAATAACATGGGTGTACCATGTAATAACCCTGCTAATAACATGTGTGTACCATGTAATAACCCTGATAATAACATGTGTGTACCATGTAATAACCCTGCTAATAACATGTGTGTACCATGTAATAACCCTGCTAATAACATGTGTGTACCATGTAATAACCCTGCTAATAACGTGTGTGTACCATGTAATAACCCTGCTAATAAGGGTTATTACATGACAAAACATGTGTATCATCTTCATCATCCCAACAGATAAACACAGTTCTTGCATTAAGAACAGCAGATCACTTCTACCCACATTTGAAAGAGTGCTACCCAGAAAGTTGGATAGTACCAATGGAAATATCCAAGCATCACGAAGAGACCAAATCAGGTAATAACATCTCATTGTGTATCGGGAAAATGGGGAAAAGATAGATAAACTAAAAACCCAAAGCCATTTACGAAAGGTGTTAACACAGGTTGCATTACACTAAATAATTGATTTAATTATAGAAGTTTTTTAATGACTAACATTTTGCCGTCTTTTCCATTTTTTAGAAGGTCCTATCGAGTGTTTTTATCGTGGAAACAAAAAAAGAAACTAAATTAAGACAATTATTGCATGTATTTCAAGTGCTTGATATAGTTATAAACATGTTTTAAAATAATATTTAAAATTCAAACAAGTCAATTAAATTTTTCTTAGGTGTAAACATGGCTGCATTACTGTAAGACATTTTTTTCTTTTTTTTTAATCTTAATTTAATGTGTGCCAACCTGAAAACCATATTTTAAAAGACAAAAATTGTAATAAACAGAATTGTTGGGCATACTTTTTAAAAAAACTGTTTTAATTACAGATACAGACAAAGATTTTTATATCTGGAAACCTGATGAAGGCACAGGTGGTGGAGGAATAGAACTGTTTAACAGAAACCATCAATTTACTGAAGTCAATAGAACCACACCAGCAGTTTTACAGGTGAAATAAACTATTTAATTAAACTTAAGGATAGAAAAGTTAAAGTGACTTATTGTGCTTTTGGTCAAAATACCTTATGCATTATGCTTAAAGTCATGTTTGATGTATTATAGTTTGTTTGAACCAATATATGCAAAATAATGTCATAGCCTACTGTAGGCATGAGGTCAGTTTTAATTCTATAAGAATTAAAAGAAATAAAATACTTTTTATTTAAAAGAGGTGAAAAAAACAAAAAAATACCCTAAATATTTTAAAAGTGTCATGTTGAGACCCCTTACATTTCCAATCTCTGGCATAAACAGGACTGCACCATTTTATATTTTTTCACAAATTTAAATTTTATATGTACAAATTTATATTTTTAGAGGTACACTCCAAACCCTTACCTACTAAAGGGAAAGAAGGTCGACCTGCGATTATTTTTCCTCATTTCTCAGATAAACCCAACCAAGATATATTATTTCAAGGTTAGAAAGAATAAACAATATTAATTGGGTAAACACTGTTAAGTCATGCAAGTTATTTTTATTTAAACAGTGATTAGGATAATCCAGTTTTCCGGTATTTATGTATACTTTTTGAACAATTTTTATTTTGGGTATTTGATAGTTGGTTTGTAATATTTTTTTTTGTTTTGTAAAATTAATTTGCTTTCTTGACCTAAACGAAGAAATAAATATTTAACTTTAAATTTTAAAATAATTAAATCTTAAAACAGTTTTACTTATTTTTTTACCTAATTTAGGTAAATCTCGCTATTTAAATTTTAAAATAGACCTCTGTTTTTAGTTATGAATGCAAAAAGAACAAAAAATATATCATATCGAATTACTGGTGATTTAGTGTGCCGCCTTTCAGCCGAATGGTTGCAGGTACAAAAGTGGTCGCTAGCTAGTCGGTTGTGTTCTTGGGCACTTAACATACATTGCCTGGACCCAGTGTACTAATGGGCTGAACTAAAAATAAATGTCTTAAATATACACAACACATTGCCGATGGTGGGCACATGGTAAGACGATTTCCCGTGTGTTAACCCATTGGTTTTCCCATTCACAGGGATAAACATGAATATCCTATCCTATCCTACTGCAACATTTACTATTAAATATTCAGGGTGGTCTAGTAAGAAGCTGCACCGCGGATTATGAAATATCGGTTCCATCAAATGAATGGGACCCATACGCTCATTTAACAAATATAACTCTTAATCAAAATAGCCCAAACATGGACTTTGGTGAAAATGGGACAGTGATCACATATAAAAAGTTCTTAACGGTAAGAAAATACAAAATATAATTTTGCATTTAGTTGATATTTAAAAAAAATTTTAAAGTTGAAAATTTCTTTCTTTAATTAACAAAAATTTAATTAAACTGGAAAAGATATTTTAGAAATCACTTTTACATTAAAAAACTGATTTTTTATACCAGGTTCAGTTTCGTACCATTATGGGCTTGTGGCTTTTTGGTATATAATTTTTGTATATAAAAACCTTTTTGGTATATAATTATGTATTATGTATCGGTTGCATTAACCATTC
>CH001341.1:469458-479892 GCA_000149265.1 Ciona savignyi | reverse complement strand
AGGCCATAATATAGAGGAATTGGAAAACAAGATTGTGGAAGTTTGTTTGGAAGTTTTGCTATCAGTTATACCAAATCTGATAGTTTGGAGAGAGACTATCTCGCCTACACTTAATTCCAGGTATAAGTAATGAAACAACACTTCATTATGGATCTTATTTAGGTCCAAATTCAGATTTCATTTATGTCCAAATTCTTATTTTAATTATGTCTGAATTTTAATTTATGTTTAAATTTGGATTTAATTTTTGTCCAAATTCAGATTATTTTATATATAAATTCGGATTTAATTTATGTCCACATAAAAGTAATGGGGCAATAGCCTGGACCATCCTAAGTAAAATAATGGAAGAAAGTCATATTCATATTCATATGGCAGAATACTGGATTTACACCATTAAAATGGCATCATTAAGGGATTATGAAATCTTCTTAATAAATTTTCAGGTGTTTTCAAGTGGTTGGATTGGACTTACTCTTGACCTCTGACTTAAAGCCAGTGTTCATTGAGCTAAATGATGCCCCTGCACTTTGTTCCTATTTTGAAGTGACAAGAAATGGAGAATATAATCAAGTTCACAGTCCAGCATTACACCAGGTTATACCTTATTTGTAGTTATTTTCATTATTGGACTAAAAAACACATAAATTTACTGATAATGCTCCTAAAAATGGTGGTATTTTAATGAATTAATAAGATAAAACCATGTTACAAAATATGTGCCAAGAAAACAGGTAAACATTTCATGATAATGCTCTTACCCATTAAGTGTCATTCAAATAGGAATATTTCAAATAAACCTTGTTACACTGTAACACAAAAAGCAGCTAGACTATTAGTATCAAGTATTAATTACATTTTCCCTATATTTCAAGCTATATGTTAGCAAAGGCGTTTTAAATTTATTATTAGTAAAACCTGATATATACTTATTTTAATATGGACCATAATCTTCACTATGTCCGCCTGGTTAGTCTAGTTGTTTCGTGCGACGCCTTTCAATCGATAGGTTGCAGGTTCGAAACTGGTTGCTAGATACTCGGTTGTGTACTTGGGCAAGGCACTTTACGGACATCGCCTAAACCCAGCGGATTAATGGGTTCTGCCAAATTGAAGGAACGTCTAAATTATACAACACACTGCAACAGCTCCGGTAACCCGACAGTGGGCGCGAGGTGATCTAACAATTGTCCGTGTGTTAACCCCCTTGGATAAACATGAATATCCTATCCTATCCTATCCACTATATCTGGTATGTAAAAGAGAAGGTTATACAGAGATCCAACTTATAATCTCAGATCAGTTTACACAATATTAGCTTTAAGCAAGCTCTCTGCATATCTATTTACTTAATATACGACATTTGAAATTAGTCTGTCTATTTCGCAACTTGCTTAAAAACTAGGTAATCTAAAAAATAACAAATCTGATGGAACTTAACATTACAGGTATCAAATGAAATTCTGAGCGGTGTATTTCACATTCTGACAACAAATAATCACTTAGAACCAGAAATAAAGGTTATTTTTAACGAAGAAAGTGAAATTTTACCGACACACACCGACTTTTTGATTTTAAACAAAATGGCTAAAATTTTCTGCTTATTTAAGGAAAGTGATGTCCTTACCATGTCCGGTTTGTTTTGGGAAAAATTTGTGGGAATGTGCCTAAAAGGGTTAAATATAGAAAATCCTAATGAAGTTATGCAAAGTGTTGTACAAGAACATAAAATGTACCACCAGGATGAAAAACATGAATTTGTAAAATCTGAGTTCGAAAATTCTCTAACTTTTAACGGGTTTTTGGAAGCTTTAAATAGATTTGAAAAAGAATGCAATTTACCATTAAAAGATATTTGCAAACATGCTATTCAACATTCAAACTGAATTTAAACAGAATATTAACTGCCATGTGTAAACCAACATTATTTTTTTAAACCCATTTTGAGTTTACACTATATGCATGCATAAACTATCAGGTTCCCTGGCTACCTCATCACCCTTAGTAAATGTAATACAAAGTATATATTTCTGTATATATATTCTTATACAACGTGTATGTTTTAGCAGGCATAAACTAGTGGGTTCCCAAGTTAATGTTACAAACTTAAATATTTAGATTTTCTAAATGTAACTGTTGTGGAAATGCGTTAATTTCTATCCCTGCAGTAATACGTGCAGGATTCCAAACAGTTATTTTGTGCCCTGTAATCATGTGTGCCCTGTAATTGACTAGAATCATGCTCGCATGTGTGCAATAATCATTTACTTTGTAATGTAACATTCTTTGTGTGTATTTTGTGCTATATAACCAGACGTGTTTTGATTCACTAATCACTACGATTCTCTAAGTACCTCCAATACAAGGATAAAACAGTAACGAACAGGTTGCCTGACTACCTCATCACAATTGGTACATTTTATTTAAACTTTATAATGTTTGGTTTTTGCAAGTTAAAAATTAAAGACTTTCCTAATTACCAATTTAAACCTGATATCAATATTTTCTGAATGCAACAGACAGATTGCCTGGCCACCTTATCACACTTGGTATATATTAAACAAAGTATATAACGTTTGTTTTCTAAATTAAAAGTAGAAATTAAAGACTTTTCTAGTTACCAAACTTAACACTCATGTTTATGAATGTAACAAACGGATTTCCAGGTTATTTAATCACACCTGGTATATCTAATATAAAGGATATATTGCTTGTTTCTGCAAGTAGAAACTAATAGGTTGCTGAGTTACCAATTCAAACTAATATTTCAAGTTTTTCTCATGTTTTCGTGTTGGTATTTAAAAAAACAACAATAAAAACAAAAAAACTTTTCTGTGAAATCATTGCAATAGCCTATTTATGTTCTTTGACTAAAATAAATGAGTTAAATGTACTGAGTTGTACTGTATAATATGAGTTAAATGAACTGAGTTACGTAAGTTCAGACAGCACAGTGTGTATAATTGAATTAACAGCATACCAGAATCCATACCATTAATCATTTACTTTTTCAAAAATGTAGTTTTACCTCATCTGTGTGCTTGGGTGCAAGACTTGAGTACAAGCTTGTTAGCGCCCTCTGGAGGACAGTGCGCACTGTGGTCTTGCCACCACCAGAGGGACCAACGAGCATGACACCATGTCGTACAGCAAGTTGTTCTTTCAGTTGGACGGCTTTTTGTAACTGGTCCGTCCATAGTTCAAGTCCAAGTTCAGTTGTTGCTTGCTCAATCGCTTTCTACGGAAAATAAAACGAAATTGGGATTTTGAGGATAAATGTGGGAAGAGCTGCATAATTGCCATATTCACACACATAGCAGTAAACTTGTTGACTAAACCAAACAATTGTACTAAACGAATGTTAAAGCCCCAGAAACTCTATGACCAATGCTTTGTAAAAGAGGTTCTGTTTAAAGATTATTCTGACCAATGATTAAGAAAATTGGTCAGATAAATTTGAAAAGAGGTTCTATGAGAAGAACATTCTGATTGGAATTATTATGACATTTTTGTTTTATCAGAAAAAAATATATTCTAACAAAAGAAATCCTGAACCAACCTCGAGTGCAGAGTTATCCATCTTGGGAGGGGATATCCCAGGAAAGAGATCGGACATGATGTTGTTGAAGAGTGGCGCATCCTCCGCAAGGAATCGAGGAAGGTTTGCGTTCCTCAGAGAGTGGATGAGGATGTTGCGATCTTGCTGTAATATCTCCTGCAATATTATCGGTTATCATCTGTAACCTTGTCATAAAACTTTTTGGGTGCAAAAATTCGTCGCACAGAAAATAAACTTTTAATAGGGTTTTCAGTTATTGTTTCGTTGGAGCAGTTAAATAGGATATGATATTCATGTTTATCTATGTGAATTGTTTGCCATAACATAAGAAATTGTCATCTTTAGCATATTTTATGCTATAATCTTAACAGACAAATCACATATGATTTTACGAAACAACTAGGTCCAGGAAAAATCTTTGCCTAGAGGCCTTGTCGCTAGTTGCTTTCCTGTCTAAGAAGTTAAGTGGTCAGCTGTTAACTAGTTTAATCCAGCCCTTTACAGTTAACAACGTAAGATGTTAGTAAAGTTGATAGGATAGGCTAGGATAGGATATTTATGTTTATCCCCTTGAATGGGAAAACCAAGGGGGTTAACACACGGGCAATCGTCAGATCACGTCGCGCCCACCGTCGGGTTACCGTAGCTATTGCAGTGTGATGAAAAACATTTCTTCAATTTATAGATAGAAACATTCCTTTAATTTGGTATAACCTATTAATCAACTAGGTTCAGGAAATGTCCGTTAAGTGCCTTGCCCGAGGACACAACCGACTAGCTAGCGACCAGTTTCGAGTCTGCAACCCTTTCGGTTAAAGAGCCTCGCATTAAACCGCCAGACTAACCGGTCGGACATGTAAGCCAATAACGAAGAATCAGATACGGAGCAGTTAAAGTCTGAATTTTCACCTTAAATTACTTCCAAACCTGAAAATCAACAAAGAATAATCAAACCTCTTCATCCAATGTATCTGAGCTTGAAATGAAACTCTGTTTCTTCTGCCCGGCCATTACAAGAACTGACTTAATGGCTCGCATGCCAAAATCGTAATGGTCCTGAAATGAGAAGAGTTATACATCAGGGTAACTTAGGATAAAGGCAGTCTAAACAATAAAGTATCAATGCAAGTCTTGTTGACAGTTGGAAATTGGCGAACTTAAACCTTTGCTATTCGGGTTAAAACTCCATAAATTATTGAAAAGTAAGTACAGCTATTTGAAAGTTGACATGAAATTTATGTTTTACAGAGTGAAATTTCAATTTTACAGAAATTACCACCATTAAAAAGTAAGCAAAGACAGCTATTTGAAAGTTGATGTGAAAGTTTATTTTCAAACGGTGAAATTTTTTAACAGTAGTGACCAAACAAAACCTTACCTGTTGTGAAAGCTGTTTGCTAGCCAAATCATACAGATTAACAATTTTCCTTGAAAACAGTTTCGCTTCCTGAAATCCCTCGGAAAACAGAATAATCTCAGTTATGAGAGCGTAGTCTGGTACCATCATGGCCACTGGTCTGAATAACGACTTTAAATTGTCAGGAAGTTCCACACGACCCAGGTAGCCTGGGTTCATGGTGATGAAATAGGCGCATGACGCGTTTAGTTTGATTTCTCTCCCTTCAAACATGAACCTGAGGATAAAATGAAAAGGATTTATTGGATGTTTAGCTTTGGTAATGGGAAAGCGCAAGGGGCGTTTATCCCACTAGAAAACGCAATTGTGGCGTTTATCACTCTAAATGCTAGGGGTATTTATGACACTGGTAATCATTAGATTTGTCACCGCCTGGTTACAAGATCTATTGCAGCGGGCTGTATATTAATAAGATATTTCTTCAATTTTACAACTAACTAATCCACTGTGTTCAGACCATTTCCACTAGGTGCTCGAGGATAAAAACGTCTAAAGAACTGGTTTTGATCGAAAAACATTTAAATGGGCAGACTTATAATGCCATAATCGAGCTAACGATCCAAAATAAAAGATTGATCTAAACGAATAAAATAAAAGAGGCAAAAAAAAATAAAATGGTTAGTGAAAACAGGACATTAAGGTTTATTACGATAAATAGTAAAATATAGGGAACGTTATACCTCAAATGTGTTTGTTAGAACACTAGGCTATCATAAGCAAAGCTGTTTACTTTGATATATGTAAATTAAACCAAATGATTGAATGTGTTTAATAAACATCTATTGAGTGCCTTGCATAAGGAAACTTGCAAATTGCAAACAGTATATTTGTAACTGTATCATTAGGACATAAAGTTTTATTTAAAAAACATTTCTGGAACACAAACCATTTATACTTAACATTGTAAAACATACATATTAATTTAAGTCAGGTAATATGGCATGATGTAATGATTGTAATGAAATAGGTTTATAGCAATCGCATGAGGCAAAGTCTTTTTTCCTGTTTCCTATTTTCAATGGAAGGTCCTGTAGCATGTTTTTATTGTGAAAACAAAAAATATACTAATCTAAAATACAAAAGTGGAATTAAAAAATCCTTAACTAAATGCTTGTAATAATTTGTGGCTATCTTCTAGGCCAGTGTTTCTTAAATAGTGCGCCGCAGGGGTTAGCTAGGTGCGTCACACTTGCATTTCGTAAATTTACGACAAAAGGTGCATAGATCATAAACTACTAAATGGTTAGTGTCCAGTTCGTTCTTTTTCATTGTAACGTTTTAAGTATTTAGCATATTGTTTTGACTTTTCATGCAAGGTGCGCCCGTTCGCAATCGTAATTGGTCTTGGTTACGCCACGATGTCAAATAGATTGAGAACCGGTGTTTTAGGCTATCTTCTCCAATACATTACCTGATTACTTGAGCGTCCATTGCCGCTTTAATTGAATGAACCTGAGAGGCAATTACACTCAACACCTCAACATCTATCCTGTTGAACTCATCAAAACAACACCATGCACCAGACTGTGATAACCCACTGAAGAACTGACCAGTCATCTGAGGGAAATAATGATGGTGGTTTTTATAAAAGAGGGTATGTGCATCGTCATTGAGCTAAAGGGATGCAGGTTTGAAACCAGCTGTGGACAATGCATTTTCCTATATTGCCCGATTTTATTGTATTAATGGGTTGAACTAAAAAGTAGCAACTAAAAATGGGTTGAAAAAACTGAAATAATGGGTTGACTTAAAACGTACCAGGGTCAAAACCAGTCAGTTAGTTTTGTTCTTGGATAGGGAATTTAGTAACATTACATAAATTTAGCCGTAATAATGGGTTGAAATAAAAAGGGGTAACCTTTCAGTAATATATAACACATTGAAATAGCTTTGACAACTTCACTTCACTTTAACAACTTCAAGTTATCAGACTACAACCATTGAAAATTCTTCAATGTTTCCCATTCACCTTGATACAAAACACACATCTATTATTGCTTATCGCTATAATGCTGTTTCTATATCATTGCTAAAATATCTGCAAAAAAAAGTGAAGTATTTCTGTTGCAATACATCTAGCATAAAGGTAGTGAAATTTTGAATACCAAGCTTTAAATTAATTAGAACACACAATCACTAAACAATATCAGTGGTAAAAACAAAATTAAAACCAGATTAACTTACCTTGAAATCGATTCCTTCAGAGCAGTTAAACACAACGCATTGCTTTCCCATTATCTAGAAAAATGTTTAATTTACCTCACACCCCTTAAACAACTTAATTTTGCAATGAAATTAAACCCAACCCGCCAAAAAACTACTGCAATGCCATTACCCACCACCCCCACCATAAAAATGACCAAAAAATTACTTTTGCGATGAAATTACCCCCACTCCCCGAAAAAAAACTTACTTTTGCGAGGTCCTTCACTGTCTCCGACTTTCCCGTTCCCGCTGGGCCAGCAGGGGAACCCCCTAAGTGAAGATTGAGGGCCCCGGTGAGGGTGAGGAAGCATCGATCGGTGAGGGGGGTGATGACGAGACGGGAGGCGCACCCGATGTACTCGCACCCGTACGTGAACCTCGCTTCCGCCTGCACCACTTTGCACATGTTGGAGGCGTCCTGCCATTCGTACAGCAGTTGTCTGGGAAATGTGGCACCAAATTATTTTAATGTGGCACCCATTAGTTGAATGTGGCACCGATTATTTGACAGTTCTTTGCTTGTATACATGTATATTGTACAACTTTAGCTATAAACTTTTGAAACTATGAATTTCTTTTGCTGCCATTTTATCCTTAGTGGTTTAAGGTTAACAAAATAGTATAAAGTACAACCCCAGTGGTTTCACATTATAACACAATTTAATACAATAGTTTTGTTATACATCTCATATAACTCATTTTTAAATGAACACAATTAATTTAATAGTTATGTTATACCTTATATATGACTTATTTATTAAATAAACACAATTATTCAATATTTTTGTAATAATCCTTATATACAATTTATTTATTATATGAACACAATTAATACAATAGTTTTGTTATAACTTATATGAGGCTTAATTTTAAATGAACACAACTCATATAATAGTTTTGTTAAACCTAATATAAGACTTACTTTTTAAAAGAACACAATTAATTTTATAGTCATGTTTTACCTTATATAGGGCTCACTTATAATATGAACAGAATTAATACAATAGTTTTGTTATACCTTGTCCACTGGAAATCTTGTGGGGATGTTACTTTCAGTTTGATTAAGTCAGCGATAATGTCACGAATGTGCACGTAGATGATTATCAGTGCTTCCAGTGTAAAATATTGGTGAGCAACTGCATGGTGTCTGGAAACACTGCCTGTGTGTAGATAAAAGGTTAAACACTTTGGTGGTTTTTAGTGTGGGTGGTGAAGATGTGTACCATGTGGTAAGCTTAACAATTGTATTGAAACCATTGGCTGGGGAGTCATTTGTGTTAAGTGATTAGCCACTATCATCTCAATTTAATTAATATTTGGCTTTTACTCAAACTTAATGGAACTTCTTAACCATGTACAACACACTATTCTCCGGTAACATGATGGTAGACATGATGTTAAATGTGATATCCTATCCTATTCTGTATCTTAGGTGAAATAATTAATTTTGCGATTTTCTCCATATTTTTTTGATTTGATAATAGTATAAAGAGCTTAAATGAAACAAATTAGATAGAGCAGTTTCAGATAACACCTAACAGATACAACTGTCAAATATAGCACAAAGATTATTTAACATAATAAACTAAGTTGTTTCCATACCTGATAAAACATTTAAAATGTTGATAAAATCTTGGTGAGTTCTTTGTAGCTCTGCTTCTGGAGTCTCAGTTGATAAAGCCTTGGTCACTTCTTTGTTGAACATTATTTGGGCCTGTTGGAAATCTTATTATTATTTGGGAATCGTAGGAGCAAAAAACTTTTGAATATGTTTTCTGGCTGGAGTGGCCATTTAGTAATACGTATTATTTTCTGTTTCTTTATTTTTATTAACATGTTTAAATGAATATTGTTTTTCCATCTTTTCCTCTTTCTTATAGTTTACTTAATAACGGTATCTATTATTGTCTATTAAGAAAGAGAAATAAATTAGTAAAGTCAATTGTTTATTTTTATCTAGTTAATCTTTGAGAGTAACTGGTAATCTGACTAATAACTTTTAAAAAATAAAATAAATTTAACTGACCGAAGTTTAACTGGTCACATAAGTTGAAGGTTAAATACCTAAATATAAGGGTGGGCTCGACATAATTTGACATTTGCCTATGTTCTTACGACCCTTGTATATTCTAATCCTCAGGGTTTATCCCATTCTTTTTGTCCGATCGGTTAGTCTAGCAGTTTAGTGCAAAGCCTTTCAACGGAAGGGTTGCAGATTCGAAACAGTCGCTAGCTAGTTGTGTCCTTGGGCAAGGCACTTAACAGAAATTGCCCAAACCCAGCGGAAGGAATGTTTGACGGTGGGCGCGAGGTAATCTGACAATTGCTTGTGTGATAACCCCCTTGTGTTTCCTATTCAAGGGGATAAACATGAATACTCTATTCCTATCCTAACTTACACAATGTTTCTGGTAACATGACTGTGGATACAAAAATCTAACATTTGCTGGTCTTTTAACTTTAACACCTTGTTAATATACTAAGCTCTGATTTTAACATGCCAACTCAAAGTAAACCTGACAAAATGCCTCATATAACCAAACACAGGCCATGTAAAGCCTGATGATTACCCATTTAATAATGTTCCCTTACATAACCATTAAAACACTAGATATTTATTCATTTAATAATGTTTCCTTACATAACCATAAAAACTTGACAATTATACATTTAATAATGTTCCCTTACATAACCATTAAAACACTAGATATTTATTCATTTAATAATGTTTCCTTACATAACCATAAAAACTTGACAATTATACATTTAATAATGTTCCCTTACATAACCATTAAAACACTAGATATTTATTGATTTAATAATGTTTCCTTACATAACCATAAAAACTTGACAATTATACATTTAATAGTGTTCCCTTACATATCCATTAAAACACTAGATATTTATTGATTTAATAATGTTTCCTTACATAACCATAAAAACTTGACAATTATACATTTAATAATGTTCCCTTACATAACCATTAAAACACTAGATATTTATTGATTTAATAATGTTTCCTTACATAACCATAAAAACTTGACAATTATACATTTAATAGTGTTCCCTTACATATCCATTAAAACACTAGATATTTATTCATTTAATAATGTTTCCTTACATAACCATAAAAACTTGACAATTATACATTTAATAGTGTTCCCTTACATATCCATTAAAACACTAGATATTTATTCATTTAATAATGTTTCCTTACATAACCATGAAAATTTATCATTATTCATTTAATAGT
>CH001341.1:457226-469358 GCA_000149265.1 Ciona savignyi | reverse complement strand
ATTCCCCATTCCTCTGCCTTACCCCCATTCCGATGCCTTACCCTCATTCCGATGCCTTACCCCCATTCCGATGCCTTACCCTCATTCCGATGCCTTACCCCTACTCCAGTGCAACAACAAATAGAAAATACTCACCACAGTCAATACAACTTGTCCCGGGTATTTAAGCATCCAATCCACGAGTGCGTTTGGGTCGTGGGTCCAGGTGAGAAGAGCCATTCGAAGATGTTTACGCACGGTATCGATCATAGCTCCTTCGACGGATGACAACCAATTCTCTACAGACCCTCGTGCTCGCACGTTTCTGAAGAATCCGCCATCAAAAATACACCATAGTACTTACAATATAGTTTAGTGTATATATATATGTCCAATATATGTATATATGTGCAGTATAGGTACCCAATATATCTGCAGTATAGGTACTAGTATATTGGGAGAGCATATTTAGAATATAGTATAACAATTATTTTGTTTAAATTTAAATAAATATGAAATATATTGCAAATACCACCACATACTTAGGCATTGCCACTGTTTCGCCTTCTGCAGATATCATTGCATGTACAGTGTTGGGTGCTTTGGAACTCCCCCCTCTAATATCGAGGTACTTTATGTTGGCGAAACATTTAACTAGATGGGGCTGTATACTGACTGGTTCTCTCCCGTGTGAGAGAACACTGAGTAACTCGTCGTTACTAAGAAAGTAGAACCGTGGAAACGCAAGTCGTTTCAATTCCAAGTAATCCTGTAATACAATTAGTGTATAGGGAGGACAAATAAATCAACATCGGGCAAGTAGAAATATAGGATTACTCCCATTTATAAAGCTCCTTTACATATTCGCAAATAATCTGACTAAATTCCAAGTAATCTTGTAAAAAAATTCGTTTATAGGGAGGGCAAATAAATCAACAGTGGGCACGTGAAAATATAGGATTACTCCCATTAATAAAGCTCTTTTACATATCCGCAAATAATCTGACTAAATTCAAGTAATCCGCGAATAAATAACCCAACAGTGGGTATATTCGTTTAAAAACTCTTTCTTATCTTATGTTATTTCTTGGTTATCTACTTAGAAGAGCTTCCTTAAGGAAATTAACAATTACTCATTAAAGAATGCTGTTTTACGCATTTGTGAACAGTTTCTGCCATTTTGTTGGTTTTCAGTAAAATCACCTGCTTTTCTGGCACCCAGACAAAGAATCTCAATAACCTGCAACAATTGTCATATTAAAAGTTACCTCTAAGCACTTTTGTATCTTTTCAAGATTTGAGTTGCACAACTGTAGCGACTCCAACACTCCAGGTCCAGTAGCAGCTCTCAGAGCATTCGGTCGGTCCTCTGTTCTTCTCATTATTTCCCGCCAGGATTTGTCAACCTTCGTAGGAAATTTGTGATTGATTGTGAAACATTATGACGAATTCCCGCTTCTTGTGTTTTTCCATTCACAGTGATAAACATGAAGATGCTATCCTAACATAACGGCCCTCGAGTAAAAACATTCGATGTGAGTCTTTTTATTGGCATTATGTCCTACAGATTAGCTTGGTGGGTTAGTGCGTCGTCTTTCAACCGAAGACTTGCTGGATCGAAACTAGTGGAGCCCGCCCGGTTAGTCTAGCGGTTAAGTGCGTCGCCTTTCAATCGAAAGGTTGCAGGTGCGAAACTGGTCGATAGCTAGCCGGTTGTGTCCTTGGGCAAGGCACTTTACGGACATTGCCTGAACCCAGCGGATTAATGGGTTCTACCAAATTGAAGGAACATGTCTATCATACACAACATACTGAAATAGCTCTGGTAACCCGACGATGGGCGCGAGGTAATCTGACGATTGCTCGTGTGATAACCCCCTTGGTTTTCCCATTCTTGGGGATAAAGATGAATATTCTATCCTATCCTATCCTAAACTAGTCGCTAGTGATTCGGTTGTGTCTTTGGGCGAGGCACTTAGCGGGCGGACACTGTCTAAACCTGAATTGGTGGGTTCCACCAAAATTAAACAGAAGTGTCTTGATTTTCCACAACACAGGATAATTCCCAAAGCTACATTTAGTTTAGTTATATTCATTTTTGTTAAATGGCTAACGAATCAAATCACGACACAGGAACAGGAAAAGACGAGATTTTAACATGTAATGAAAATTCCATGTTAAAATAATGGCTATTAAAAAAACTATAAATACCTGTGAAAATAACTGCGATTCGGTGGGTAGTTGCCGTTGAATGTCAATCGTCGTGAACACTGGTTCCAAGTACAACCAGTTCCTCTGGCATTGCATCCATTCGTCGAGCGTTCGAGAGAACAACATCAACCTTCTCTCCCAATCCTCTACTTGACCCTGGGAGACCATTATATTTTATGACTCATCTACATATGTTTCGATTTTATTATATTGTTTCGTAAAATTATAAATTAAGAAAATCACAAAATGTCCCTGGTGTGTAACCATGCATTGATAAAACATTAATTTTCAAATCATGTGTGATTGCCTAACTGAGTCACAAAACATTAAAAACGCCAAATTTCCACTGACTGTCTGTATCTGTATTAAAGATACTGGTTTCTATGCAATTTAGGTAAATTTTAGCGAAGGATTAGATTGCTGACTTTAATAACCAATATTAAAATACACTGGTTGAGCATTAATACGCCAAAAGTACAAAAGCCATAACAATGAGATTACAGGTTTAATATCATTAACTTGGACGTATTAGTGTGTCATTTGTGTCTATGGCTGTTGTGGGAAATCATTTGTGAGAATTTCCCAAAATTATTGGCCCGTCAACTTGTCCAACCGGTTAGTCTGGTGGTTTAGTGCAATGCTTTTCAACCAAGCGGTTGCAGCTTCGAAACTGGTTGCTAGCTAGTCGTTGTGTCCTTGGGCAAGGCACTTTACGGACATTGCCTGAACCAGCGGATAATTGGGTTCTACCAAATTGAAGGAACGTGTCTATTATATACAACACACTGCAATAGCTCCAGTAACCCGACGGTGGGCGCGTGTGTTAACACCCTTGGTTTTCCAATCCACAGGAACAAACATAAATACCCTATCCTATAGAACTTTCTGTAATCAAAATGTTTCTATGTTAAAATACACTGTTTGAGCATTGATAAGCCAAAAGTACAAAAGCCATAACAATGAGATTACAGGTTTAATTCTATATTCTAAACTGAAGTCACTTTTATTATAGTTGTTAATGCTTAATATTATAACCTAATCGTGGTCAGGAATACGTAAACACGCACTACATTAAGAAGTAATAGAAAAATAAAAAAAGAATAATTTAACTAGCTTAAATTTGTAATTATTTAAGAGAAGGATTAATGTATAGGACGGGGATAGCGCGAACGCAGTCCCCACTACCAGAAATTATACGACCGAGTTACCCACATTTGGGGTAATCGCAAGGGTCAGCTAAGCCGAAGTGCAATGGCAAAGCCTCGCCCTGGACCCACTGGCTGCCTGATCCTTTTTTTTTTTTTTTTTTTTTTTTTTTTTTTTTTAGGGTGGTTAGCCAAAAAAAAAGCAAAATTGTGCACTTAGTGCGAGTTGGTGGCCTTAGGCCGATCCCCTCGTGCAATGTGAAAATTAATCCACTGGGGGAGGTTTCCCTAGTATGTGGTTGCTGTAAAGAGACACCTTTCGCAGGCATCTCTCCACAGCGTGCAAGCCACGTAGGGAGGGGGGCTGGGTATCCCTAGGATGTGGGTGCTGGAAAAGACGCCCTTCGCAGGCATCTCTCCACAGCGTGCAAGCCACGTAGGGAGGGGTTCTATTGCTTAAGGTATCCCGACACCTAAATTCACGCCCTCCAGTGGGTAGCTGGAGGCAGCGCTGGTTAACCGCACTACCACAGGGTGATGCGATTCCGCAGCTCAGACCTAGCCCATCGAGTTGCACCTTACCGAAGTAACGTGAACAACAGGGCAGAGTGAATTTATGCACCGTTCACCTAATGAATAAGGCAAGGAAAAAATTCTCTTACCTTATTCAAATAGAACCCAGTATGGTCCTCGTCAGGTAAGTATGATTTGGTAAAATTTTTGGAAGGCCTAGTATTACAGAAATCCTCTCCTGTTTACCGCAATATTGATTATTCGTATAATCTCTCTCATTAAATTGAATTATAAAATTTTAAATAAAGCAGTCATTCCATATACATGAACTCGTTGTATTTATTGCATAATCATTGTTAAGTTACTTAAATAACCTTGTCTTTATAAGAAAATTAACACCTGACAAAAATACGTTTTAAATTCGTTCTACATTATGCAAATTATTTCCGTGACGTCACAACGAGTCGCAAGGCGATACCTTTTTCTAACGTTAACAAAATGAGAGCGCGCGAGAGAGAGAACAAACGCTTACGTTTTTGGAATGATTTTGCTTTATTTTAATTTCATGAACTACAGCCAAATAAAAAAATTAGGCCAAACTATAAACAGCTACTCAAAAACTTGGTTTTAAGGAATTTTTGAAGTTAAAGGGTGTTTGGTAAAGGGCCATTTTACCATTGTGCCTTTAATTATTAGCGTACGTGTGCCTTTTTTTTTACTCTTAACCAATGGAACGTATAGTGTGTTGCCGCCGTTATACGAAGGTTCCTTAAGCACTATAGCTAAAAATGCAACCGATACATATACCAAGTATATAAAAAGATCTTAGGGACGATATAAGCAAAATTAAACGTAAAAAAATTATAGGTTTGGATTTAATAATCGGTTATTTTTTTATTTGTGCACGTACCAGTTTTGAAATACAAGTTATTATGACAGAATATACAAGTCTTAAATATGACATTTTAAATATAAAAACCCCGTGATATAACAATTCTTACAGTGCCATTTTAAATGACGTTCTTTTAAGTTGCAAACATTAATTAAACCACAGGAAATTGCAATAAATTGTACATCGAGTTTAATGCCATGATATTTAAAATTAAAATACCTTCGTATTAAACGTCTTTAACATCTAGTTTAAATTGTTTAGTTTAGTTTATTTTTTGTTTTTTTACAATAAAAATGGGAAAAAACGGCAAAACGACAGTCGTTAGAACACGCATAAAAAAAGCAATAAATTAATAAAATAAAAGTTGAAATTGAAACAACACAATAATTTGGTTTCTTACCTTAATTGGAGTAACGTATCTTGATCCTTTGATAGTTGCTATCGTCATTTGCGATTCTTCTAATTGGTTCCAAATCTCTTCAGCGGTTGATACGATCATAACATTCTGAGGTCCAGAGGTGTGGGCTACCAACCTATGTGGAGAAATGTGCCGTCTTAACTGTTCAGTCTTAACTGTCCGATCGGTTATTTTGGCTGTTAAGTGTGTCGCCTTTCGCGAAACTGGTGTCCAGCTAGTCGGTTGTGTCCTTGGGCAAGGCACTTTACGGACACTACCTGAACCCAGCGGATAAGACAGGATAGGATATTCATGTTTATCCTCGTGAATGGGAAAACCAAGGGGGTTAACACATGGGCAATCGTCAGATCACCTCGCGCCCACCGTCGGGTTACCGAAGCTATTGTAGTTCGTTGTATAATTGAGACATACATGTTATATAACCCGCAAATATTTAGTTTTCACCAGAATTTTAATCGGACAATTAATATTTCATAAAAAATTTACTTGAAATCCGTAGTTTGCCAAGTGTTGATCAACTTGTTAAGCATCGTTAGCAATGTTGCTTCATTTGTTGCTCGAGTTGATATTTCCATTATGAGATCTCTATGTTGAAACAACTACAAACAAAAGAGAACGAATGAGTTTTTAATTTTTTTGGAAGTTTTTTTAGTGAGTCGTCTTTTAACCAAAAGTTGAAGGTGCGAAACTGGTCGGAGCTAGTTGTTTGTGTCGTTGGGCAAGACACAGTGGGTTAATGGGTTCTGCTAAGAATAGGTTAGGATAGGATATTTATGTTTATACCCGTGAATGAGAAAATGCAAGGGGCAACATACGGGTAATCGTCAGATCACCTCATGCCCACTGTCGGGTTACCCGAGTAAACATGAGGTCATTGTATAATTTCTTGTGTGTTAACTCTCCCTGCATTTTCCCATTGATAAGGATAAACATAAACATTCCAACATATCAGCAAATAACTTACCCTCCATTTGAGCAAATCACCAAGAGTAAGAGTTGCATCTCTGGTTAAAGATCGTCCAATGGCATATTGTATTTCCTCCCAATGTCTCTGCTTCAATGATGTGTTGCGCAATGCTGCGATCAGTGGAAGGCCTTGCTTGAATTCCGTGACTAGCTGTTTCAGTCTGAAAAAAATTAAAAATAAGATAGGATATGATATTCATGTTTATCCTAGTGAGTGGGAAAACCAAGGCAGTTAACACACGGGCAATCGTCAGATTAACTCATGACCACCGTCGGGTTAACAGAGCTATTGCAGTGTGTTGCGGATGAGAGACACATTCCTTCAATTTGGTAGAACTCATTAATCCGCTGGGTTTAGGCAATTTCTGTTAAGTGCCTTGCCCAAGGAAACAACCGACTAGCTAGCGACCAGTTTGGTACCTGCAACCCTTCGGCTGAAATGCGACGCACTTAACCACTAGACTAATCTGTCGAACAATATGTAAATATTACAAACCCAACAACAGCATAATATAACCTGTTTATTGGTATTAAATGTTCATTAATCTAAGTCTAAGTGCCGTTTAAATGGGGTTTACCAAAAGAATCAGAACATTTTTATATTTATGGTGAAAACCATTTTTGAAAATCAAACCTTGGTAAAATAAATAAACCAAATTTTGAAACTGTTGACAACAACGTCCATTGTTATGTTGGTATGGTTAAATTAATCATGTATGACAGGAAAATTTTATCCCAACGTGAATTAAAATACCTCAATTCCACATTCAGTCTAAAAAGACTCAGTAGAGATTGTAAATTACTAATCAACAAAAATATAAACAATAGAGGTAATATACTAACACTTAACTTAAGACCACACAAAATAGTAGAAAATCAAACTGTATCATAGCTTAGTTAACTGGTAAATACTAAAGACTGTAAGAGTTGTATGCAAAAGCTTTGTAGGAACAATGTAAAAAATGTAATAACCTTGGTACTATCTCGTTTTTAGGGAGCCCTTTTTCCAGCATGAATATAGTTTGCATGAATCGCATTACGTTGTCCTGCACGATGTCTATGTCCAACTTTAAAAACTCAGTGACCTGTGATGTAATAATAGGGTTAGTGATATCCACAGGCACCGCACTTTGAAAAGTTAAAGATGTGCCGTGATAATAAAGGAATCGAAACTAGCTGATGGCTGGATGGTTGTGTTACATTGTAATAGCTGAAATACACCTATTGTGGACGCAACAGAATCAGAGGATTGTACATGTAAAAAGATCCATGAAATATTCCCAAGGTAATATAACGCTTGACCGTGTGAAACCCTCCCATGTTTTACCATTCACAGGAATAAATCATAAAAATCTCAGTAAAAATATCAATAAAATCAATGGTTCCAAAATTTCTCGTAATACCAATAAAACCAAGTGTTAAAAATATTAAGAAATTTGAACACATCCACTCACAGTCCATTCTTGGTGCAGTTTGGCCCATTCATCACTCGATTCCCAAAGTAATTTCCTGAGTGTGATGTCCCGTTCCACTTCTGATAACTCAGCTTGTAACTGCGCTGCACTTATTCCACTTCCCGATGATTCAGCAATCAGAACTTCACTGCCAAAAAAAAACGTTTTTTATGTCAACTGTATTGCTATCCAGGTCACTAATCTGGTAAGGCATCTACGAAATAGGGATTTAAGCCCAATATATTATTTTTTCGGATTCCAATATTTTTGCCCCACTAATATCTCAGTCAAGTACTTAGACAACTATCCCAAAAATAGTGACTTGACTGTGATAGTTCAAATCCAACATGTTGAGTCTTTAAATCTCAATATCTCGCATCTACCCTGGTCAAGGATCTAGTTTCTCTAGGATATTTGCAGTAATGCTGATTGGGACAGATATATTCTTGGGTATGGCATCTAACGACCATCGTCTGGATCTAATGAATTTAAGCTGTACTTAAACCAAAGTTACATCATGGATTCATAGCTCCCAGGCACTAAAGTAACAGGCCTTTTAAGCTCTACTTGGATAGGTCCCTAATGACATCTGTATTTACACATGTTAGCCATTTAAAATACACAATTGTATCCACAAATTACTTTTTAAATAGTGCTTAAGGGCATAATTCGTAAGGTTGTGGGATCAAAACTTGCCAATATATATGCAAACCAGTAAATCATAGAAACCTACACTATGTAAACATTCTTTATGTACCGATAATTACTTTAAGGCCATAAGTCAAAAGGTTGTGGAATCGAAACCCAATTGATACATGGAACCCATACAATGCAAAACATAGAAACCTACACTGTGTAAACTTTCTTGCTGTTCGAAAACGAGGAACCAAATCGGTCCTGATAATTTGCGTAGCTCCGAGCTTTGGTGGACAATCCTTCCGACTCCTCGCTCAGCAGTTTCACTGTTTCCAGGGCGACCACCGACAGTGACTCGCTACTTAGAAGGTTTGGTGCCCCCACCTGTGTGATGATGTCATAACATGTGATGTCATAGTGGGTGATGTCATAGTGGGTGATGTCATAGTGGGTGATGTCATAGCATGTGATGTCATAGCAAGTGATGTCATAACATGTGATGTCATAATGTGATGTTATAGCATGTGATGTCAGAACATGTGATGTCATAATGTGATGTCATAACATGTGATGTCATAATGTGATGTTATAGAATGTGATGTTATAACATGTGATGTCATAATGTGATGTTATAGCATGTGATGTCAGAACATGTGATGTCATAATGTGATGTCCTAACATGTGATGTCATAATGTGATGTTATAGAATGTGATGTTATAACATGTGATGTCATAATGTGATGTTATAGCATGTAATGTCATAAAATGTGATGTCATAGCAAGTGATGTCATAGCAAGTGATGTCATACCAGGTGATGTCATCGCAGTACAACTACTTACAATGCAGAAATACACATTTTTCTATTTTTTAACATTTGGACATAATTTGAACATTTTATGTAAAGAAATTGAATACGTTTATGGATAAGATAGGATATGATACTACAGCTGAATAACTTATTTTTTAGATTAAATAGACTCAGTAGAGCACGTAAATAACTAACCAACATAAATATGAACAATAACAATTAGAGAAGTAATACACTAACAATACCTAGCCAACAAACAAATGAATATTAACATTAGAGGTAATACATTAACCAATATCTAATCAACAAACATATGAACATCAACATTGGAGGTAATACACTAACCTTATTTTTGAGATCAAACAGCTTGTATCTCAGCTCATGAATGTGTTTGTCCAAATCTGTGCTGAATCTGTGATAAAAGTTCAATTATGTTTATTATCATGAATGGAAAAACTAAGGGGTGTTAACACAACGGCAATTTTCAGATCACCTTGTGCCCACCGTCGGGTTATCAGAGCTATTGCAAAGTGTTGTGCATGATTGAGACATTCCCTCACTGGGTTCAGGCAATGCCCATTATGTGTTTTGCCAAATAGCAAGCGACCAGGTTTGAACCAGCAGTCCTTTGGTTGAAACACGTCGCACTAACTCACTAGGCTAATCAGTGAGACAATCTTCTAGCTAGAAGCTGATTTTGATCAAATAATGTATCGGCATGCTTTATTCAACTGATCAGCTGATTCTTTATTTAACATCTGATGCTTTATTTAACTGACCAGAGGATGCTTTATTTAACTGACCAGAGGATGCTTTACTTAACTGACCAGTCACACCAAAAAATCTAGCTGCAATTTTGCTGTTAGCTTTTTACCTCATAATATTGTCGTCCTTTTTCGCCTCACAGAACAGGATTGAGCTCTTCAAGTGCTGGAAGGCTGGCACAAGTGTGTGGAAGACTGCGAGTTGCTCTGGATCCATCCAAACCCCATATTGCTTTATGATGGTGAACAATCTAAAAGTTTATATTGGATTTTACTGTATTGCTTTATGATTTTTAACTAGACAGTTTAAAGTTGGCTTGAAAAGGTTAACAAATTGTGGTTTTAAGGCGAAAGCAACTTTTCAACTTGTAATGGCAAAATATTCCATTTTGAGTTATGGAATTTCTGTGAAATTACCTTAAGGTTAGGATAGGATCATGTTTATCAGAGTGAAAGGTAAAACCAAGGGGGTTAATACACGGCAATCATCAGATCACCTCGCGCCCATCGTCGGTTTACCGGAGCCATTACAATGTGTTATGTATGAAGTATGATTCACATGTTCCTTCAATTTAGTAGAACCCATTAGTCCGCTGGGTTCAGGTAATGTCCATTAGGTATCTTGCCCATAGCCTAGCTAGCGTCCTGTTTCGTACATGCAATCCTTGGACTGATAGGCGCGTACTATACCACCGGACTAATCGGTCGGGCATAGCATAATAAATATTTAAATATAGGTTTTATTTTGCTACAATAACGATTAAAACTTTTATTTTATAATGCTAAGTTAAGGTGTATTAAAACAACCATCCCATACTGACTATCAATTGTATTTTTCATCCCATGATTAAAAACGACGAATCGCAAAAAATATACCACGTTACCACAAAATAATTTTGTCTAAAAATAGAATTGTTTGGAATTTAACCATATGTATGCTGTTTTGGGGGATATTTGTAAATTATTTTGCATGCATTCCATAGTAAAAAACTGTAGATAACAACCTATTTACCTAGAGAAAATATAATTTTTTCTAAAATTTTTGTCTAAAAACAAAATAATTTTGTATAAAAATAGAATTTTTGAGAATTTACCAAATGTATGCTATTTTTGGGGAATCTTTGTATACTAAGCTGTGTGTATTCCATAGTAAAAAACTGTAGATGACAACCATTCACCTTGTGAAAATATAATTTTGTCTAAAAACAAAATAATTTTGTCTAAAAACAAAATAATTTTGTCTAAATATAGAATTTTTTGGAATTTAACCATGAGTATGCTGTTTTTGGGATTTTTTTGTAAATTTAGCTGTGTACATCCCATAGTTAAAGTACAACTATAGAAAGTACAACTATAGAAATCTATAGATCACAACTAATTCACCTAGTGACGACAAAATATTCCTTGTCGAGAGCTGGCATCTCCGTGATCGTTCGAGCGAGGAAGGTCAGGTGATCAACGAATTGCTCAACCGTATCGGGGTCGCTGTCCAATCGGTGGACGGCGTTACGGATCACCGATAACAAATCCTCGTTGTGTTGACTGGTGATGATCGGTAGCCAGTGGTGGGCAGCGTCAATCACAACCTGCGTAATGATAGGATAGGATAGGATATTTATGTTTTATTGACTTTATTCCATTAAACTTGAAATGATATAGAAATAATCAGGTTAAGCGAAATGTTAAGCTAAATAAAACGATTTAGAAATAATCAGGTTAAGCGAAATGTTAAGCTAAATAAAACGATTTAGAAATAATCAGGTTAAGCGAAATGTTAAGCTAAATAAAACGATTTAGAAATAATCAGGTTCAAGATAGGATATTCAAGTTTAATTGACTTTATTCCCCGAAAGTTAGCCTGGAAATATAACCAGCTTAAGCGAAATGTAAGCGAAATAAAATGATATAGAAATGATTAGGTTAAGAAAAGGATAATATTTAAGATTTTTTTTCTTTGACTTAGGTTAAGAAAAGGATAATATTTTTTCTTTAAAGGTCCATTTTTTTCATTCCATAACATAAAACTACCTATCCTTTAGAGCTTATTAAGGAATATTTTCAAATTATTGAGGAATATCAAGCTTTATGAAAACAGCAATTTTTTCCATTTATAACATGAAAAATTTAACCTAGATAAAAATCCTAAAAACTAAAAATTTTATTTATAAAAAACTAGAATTTGAATTGCTGTGAAAAAGACAAAAAAATAAAGCAAAAATTAAATTTTACCTGTAAAAAAATAAAAAAACTGTTGGGTAATAAGTGATCTTAAAATCTCTAACCTGTGGATAAGGAAGAGCCGATTTCCCGAATCCTTTTGCATCGACATAAAACATGGCGACACG
>CH001341.1:425005-457126 GCA_000149265.1 Ciona savignyi | reverse complement strand
ACACGTTTCGACGGTTTCATGTCTCGCATCTCTCTTGTCATCTCGGTGTGTCGGGAGAGGACACCGGCAAATTGATCTGGACCCCATTCCCGCTGCTTCAATGAGCTGTCCACGTCCACAAGACGACTCTCGTCCACCATGGAACAGAATCTGGATGGGATATTCATATTTATTCCTGTGAAAAAAATTACTGTGAAAAAATTACTGTGAAAAAATTTCTGTGAAAAATTCCTGTGTTTATTCCCGTGAAAAAAGGGCAAAAAAGGGATATTCATGTTTATTCCCATGAATGGGAAAATACAGAGGATTATTGAGCAAATTTGGTCAGTTCATTATAGCTGATTGTTTATTTAGTAAATGACTTGATGATTGGGGAACACTTCAACTCTGTGGAGGTAGACATTTGTCTCTTGTTCGGTCAAATAGTAACATCTTAAATCATTTTTCCTGAACAAATCGTGTATATTACAGAATAGTCTGGTTGGTTAGTGCTTTACTTTTCAGCCGAAAGGTTTCAGGATCAAAACTGGTCGCTAGTTAGAGATTAGGATAAAACTAATCGATGTTAATATCAAATGCCAACTAAAAATATAAGGATCATAACTGGTAGCTAGTTAGTCCGGTGTATCCTTGGGCAGGGCACTTATCAGACATAGAATTTCTTGAGCCTACATTACTAACCCAATGCTATGCCAAACCCACTCCTTTTCATATATTATTCCAATAAAAAAATAAAACATTAAATACTTGTTGTATTGGGTCGAATAATCTGCAACGTCATCAACCGCTTTTTCGACTTTTTCGAGCAATTTTTCCACCACTCCAGTATAAGAGGTGTCGTCGTTCAATATCTTGCTGCTAAACACAGTGGTGGTATCAGTGTCTTCATCGTTGGATGACAGTTGGATGTCAAATGCCGGGCTCGAAGTGAAATCGGTCAGTTCTTTTGCCGACCTGACCAACGGGATCTGAAATTTTAAGGTTTTTACGACTGCATCAGTAAATTTTCGTTTTTTTAATTTTATTTTTTATAACTTGCTATAATGACTATTGATTTGCCATTTTATACAATTCTTATTTAATTGATATTGTATTAAATACATTTTGAGCTGCAATTTCAATAAAACCAAATGTTCAATTAGTCTATTTAATTTTTGTTATTTAATTTTATGACATGTTATTGTTTTTTTTGCTATCTTTTCCACCCTTTTCTATGTTTTAAGTGGAAGTGGATTTATTTATTGTTTTTGTTTACAGAATTTATCAAAATAAACTTTTTATTGCTCATTTTAAACTGTATTTCCACCTAATTTAACACAGTGTAATAGCTCTATAAACTTAATGATGACACAAGAAAATGTGGCATTTTCTAACCTTAATTGATAAACACAAATATCCTTCCTATTCAACACACTGCAATAACTCTATAAACTTAACAATGTACATAAGGAAATCTAATATTTTTCAACACAGCATGATAAACATAAATATCCCCCATTATCAACACACTGCAACAGATCCTTTAACATGACTACGGACATAGAGTTATCTGATAATTACTCATATTATAAACCCCTGTGTTTTCCTTATCCCCAAGATAAACAACTTCCCATCCCACCTCGCTCATAATATCTTCGAATCCTTGCAAAACTTCTTGAATCGCCGACAAAAATTCGGTTTTACTCGGAGACAACGTAACCACTGTTGGAGAATCAGCGATGCTCTGTTCACTGTGGAATAGAAACGATGATTAATTTCGTTCGGCCGGTTGGTCTAATGGTGTCTGTGTTAACCCCCTGTGGTTTTTCCATTCATGGGGATAAACATGAATATCCCATCCTAGGTTAAGTAAATATGATAGGGTGGACTCTTAGGGTTTGAAATAAATATTGGTATATTCTAGTGGCACCACATTTACAGTATCTTGTTTAAACATATTGACTCTTATTAAACCAAGTGGTTTTAAAAAGATTTTGGTTGAGTCTAGTTAATCCTCAGTAATTACATCACTTGGTGTAAACCAAAACATTTTAAATGAAACTAAGAAAGGATGGGATACTCATGTTAATCCTCATAGCTGGGATAATACAGAAGGTGATATCACACAGGCAATTATCAGGTCGACTCGTGCAGTAGCCAGGTTATCAAAGCCATTGCAGTGTGTTGAATATCATGTTATTGCTTTTTCTCCAAGGCTTTTTTTCCTTTTTATTCAATCATGTTATTAATTTTTTTTTCTTTTATCAATCATGGTATTGCTTTTTCTTTAAGCCTTTTTTTCTTTTTATCCAATGGGTTTACGCAATAACTGCACACAAGGTATACTATGACACTGTACAGTCGTGTGGCCAAATGTTATCGCGACCGATACATATACTTACTCCCGTACAAAAACGGCCTGAGTTACGAGTTAAAAAAACACAAAAAAAACAGATTATTAAAGACAACCTAATAACCTTTTAATCTACTGGTTTTAAGCAATGTATACTAACCACCGTATCCAAGAACACAACTTGATGGTGTCTATAATACCATATCAAATTGGGCACACAAGTTATACTATGACACTGTACTGTCATGTGGCGAATATTAACGCGACCGATACATGTACCTACTCCTATACAAAAACGGTCCAATTATCGAGTTAAAGAAAAAAGAAAAAAAAAAAGCAGAAAAAAAACAGATTATTGAAGACAACCTGATCACTGATTGTCGGCGACTGGTCGTCTCGGATTCGAAATCAGATTCTCGATCGGATTCAATCGAGCCCTGTGATTGGTCAGGAAAGGAAACGCTCTTCCCAAACCGAACTACACTCCCCCGTCTAAGCGACTTGTACCTGAAAAAGGAAATTTCTGGATTTAGTGTAATTATTTACTTATAGAAGCATTTTTTGTGTTAGTGTGGCGGAAGGATGGTCAACCCACACCGGAAAATATCTACAGAGCATGAAAATTATTTTTTTATTGTTTAAAATTATAGTTTAAACACACATAACACTGCCAAGCAGTAGTTGGTTTTGATCTTAACATGACTGATAAACCAAATCAAACAGGTCACCAGCGAGTCGAGTTTTTCCATGCGAAAGGTACTTAGCAGACAAAGTTTAAACTTAATGGTTGCAGGTTCGAAACTGGTCGCTAGCTAGTCGGTTGTGTCCTTGGGCAAGGCACTTTACGGACATTGCCTGAACCCAGCGGATTAATGGGTTCTACCAAATTGATGGATCACCTGAATCATACACAACACACTTGAAACGAGCTGAACAGTTGGATAATGTTGATTTATCATCGACATAAATATTGGACAAAAATAATTTAGCAAAAAAGTAAAGAATCTCATCACAGATTATTGATAGAAAATGGAAAAAATGACTGAAACCATTCGATTAGGTTAAAATTATTAATCTGATTTTATGTTTTTTTTGCTCACATCCTACAACTCCATGCATTATTGTTGTGGAAATGCGTTAATTTCTATCCATGAAGTAATACGTGCAGGTTTCCAGACAGTTATTTTGTGCCCTGTAATCATGCGTGCCCTGTAATCAACTGTAATCATGCCCGCATGTATGTAATAATCATTTACTTTGGTATGTTACATTCTTTGCGTGCTTTCCGTGCTATATAACCCGACGTGTTTCGTTTCTTTTTCATTCACTACGATTCACTACCAAGTACCTCCAATACAAGAATACAACAATTATACTCCATCAACAAACCTTTCTGTTCCCCTCTTATGCGAAGCGGCACTCGTTGTGCTGATAACACTCGATGCTTCAATCTCTGATACTTCTAACACCAGTTGTATCTGAGGTTAGAATTTCATTGTTACGTTAAACTGAAAAATTAAAATAAATGGCATCTTAGATTTTAAGCATAATGGTAATGTTATGGTACAATTTGAAATTCAAACAGGTCTAAATATTTCCTGCAAAGTTGTAGTGGGTGCAAATTATTCTAGTGTTGGAATGGTATCTTAATTGGGTTATAAAGTCTAACTGACCCTACCCCAAAAGATAAAAATGATATGATTGTTAAGTAACGACAACTATGCCCCTTAAATTTGGTCTGATCGTCTAGCTCATTAGTATATAATCCAACACTTCAAACCCAGTTAGTTAAACAATTACATGACGTATATATATATATTGATATTCCATGTCCACGAATTATCGCTTCTTGGCCTATTACTTGAAAGGTTTTGGTATCAAAACTAGTCACCAGCTAGTCGGTTGTGTTTTTTGCACAACACTTAACAGACATCACCTGGACTCGGTGGATTAAGGAGTTGTACCTTAATTGATAAACTATCTCAATAATTTCCAGCACAGGACAATAGCTTTAAAACCCGATGATGGGGCATGAGGTAATCGGATGATTATTCAGGTGATATACCCCTTGCATTTTCATTTCCACGACACAAAATTTCCATTTTCTACTAAATTTTAATGGACACAAAACTACAGAATAATTCCACTACACAGAACAATGGGATTTGGGAAGATATGATTGACTGGTATATGCAAAGGGATATTTACATGATTGAAATAAGCAAATACTTACATTGAACACTGGTGGAGATTCCTGGTCCAATTTCTCAGCTTTCTTTTTCGGATTGTCACCCTTTTAGAGATAAAATAAGATTCACTTTATAACGATTTTACTCAAACTACTGTGGGCACAAGGTGATATGACGATTGCCTGTGTTATAATGATGCATTTTTCCATTCACAAGAATAAAAATCCTACCCTATGACCCACCGATTGAAGCTTGTCACTTGACGGTTGTTTGATATTGGACATTTCTTTTACAGTAGCATAACCATTCCTTTCGCTGTAGCAAGTCACAGATGTGTATCTGAAATATATGAAGTTGAAATGAGAGTGACTTAAAATAAGAGAATTATTCTATTAGTGCCAATTTAGGTTGAATTCAATTTTAAGAAAAGTAATTTTCACTTAAAACGTGAGCATTGTCTTTTTTCTATTGCATGTTATAAGGTCCTAACCGGTAACTTTATTGGTTAGGGGGTAGTTACTCCAACAGCCTGTATTTCTGCAGTTAAAATGCAAATTTAAATATAAAAACAAGTGACAGGGTAAATTCACATACACTACTGCGTAAATAAAGTCACCACTTAAATGTAAGTCTGGGTGAAGATAAAAACATTGTCAGTAACAAATGTTAGCTTAGAGGACAAATACTGAAAGGATAAGCATTCATCAAAAACCAGTCAAATATCTTTTGCAAATTAAGAGATATGTATTTTACATTCTAGCATCTGTAATCTCTACATGAAAATTGTATTATACAATGAAAATTACCATTTTTTGTTTTGCAAAGACTTATAATTTAAAATATACATTTGTTTTATACAATACAACTAATATGGCAATACAATTAGTTTCGACCGCATAGCTTAATGAATTAGTACATTGTCTTTTAATAGAAGGGTTTCAGGTTCCAAACTGATCGCTAGTTTGTCAATTATGTCATTTACAAGGCATTTAACGGACATTGCATAATACTAGTGTATTAGTGGGTTCTACTAAATTAATAGAATGTCTCAATCATACACAACACACTGCAATAGCTCCGGTAACCCGGCGGTGGGCGCGAGGTAATCTGAAGATTGCTAATGTGTTAACCCCCTTAATTTTCTCATTCACGGGGATAAACATGAATATCTTATCCTGTCCTTCAACACACATTAGTCTACTTACACATCAGCATGCGATTTGTAGTCTTTATACAGTGGTTCATCAAAAGTGGAATTTCCGTCAAAATTTGAAACCGACAAGAAGGACTGAAGGAAGCCTGTTGCCTTGGTAACCATGCGGTTCATCATTTCTTGAATAAGCGTGTCGATAAGCCGAATAAACAGCGACAATCGGTTCAGTCTTTTTCGCCATTTAAAGAGCTGGGTGTATGTTGTGTCTGTTTGAAAGAAAAAAGAAAAAAAAATCGTTTATAATAACTGTATATACAGTTGGGTTAAAAATAAATAAAAGGTTAATTTTATTTTGCATTAAAACTAAACGCACTGATTCCTGAGCTGTTTTAGGCTTACTGCTACAAGCAGAACTTTAAATTTTAACTTTTTTATATTGAGCAAACACATTTTGGCATCAAATGATATAATGAATACTGGACTGAAGATTAAAATTCCCAATAATTTAAAAAACACCCTAGGTGCTGCAAATGGCATTCCGGTTTGGAAATCACTGCTTTAATATTTAACAATATTTTTATACAACAATATTAATCAAAACATTCAACCAACCATAAGAAGCAAATACAGACATTTAAATATGCAAATAACCTTTAACAGATGGATCGGATTTTAGTGTGAACTTGTTGCAAGATACCTTTCCCAGCCGTACTTCCTTTGTTATCCCTTCTGCTTGGGCCAGTTGTCTGATAAAAAATAGCAGAGCTGTTAATCAACTAAGAAATTTCAAACGAAAAGGGAATTTCTGTATTAAATTTTATTTTTTTTCTATATTTTTTCAATTTTAAAACTTTTATATTTTTAAATTTTTTGCTTCGGCAAGATCTAATGCAGTCACATTTTGGCAGAAATTTTATTTTTTGAAAGGTAAGCCTGAAGAGCATGTATGTGCTCTTGAGGTCCGACTGGTTAGTCTGGTGGTTTAATGCAGCACCTTTCAACCAAAAGGTTGCAGGTTCGAAACTGGGGGCTAGCTAGTCAGTCCATAATAAACAAACACCTATTTGTTGCTATGCAAGCCTTTATGCGGATCTGGTCTTAAAGACAGTGAAATTTTAGTAAAAAAATGAAAACCTCGAATGCAAAATCCCCTACACACCTCACACACATCGTGTGTTAATCGAACAACAAAGTTACGAAACGCCGTCAACTTTTTGACGCTCACATTCCTTTGGTTTTCCTGCAACTTGCAGAAATCTTTCAGTTCATAAGTTTTTCCTGAAAAATAAATAATTAGGCAAAATTCATTGCTTAATTTGACTTGAACTACTGATTTCAGCTATTGCAGAAAAAATTCTATACACATAGGTTTCATAATGTAGAATATATGTGGCTGACGTGTTTTACCTACTGTAAAATTCATCATTCTTGATTTGACTTCTACTGATTTTAGCTTGAATATTGATCATGAAAGGAGACCAGAAAGTATTTTACCAAAAAACTTTTGCACACATCGCAAAACAAGAAATTAATGCCTATGCAGGCACGCATAAGATAGGATATTTATATTTATCCCGTGAATGGGAAAACCTAGGGGGTTATGACACGGGCAATCGTCTGATCACCTCAGGCCCCACCCGTCGGGTTACCGGAGCTATTGCAGTTTATTGTATATATGATAGACACATTCCTTAAATTTGGTAGAACCCATTATTTCGCTGGGTTCAGGCAATGTCCGTAAAGTGCCTTGCCCAAGGACACAACCGACTAGCTAGCGACCAGTTTCGAATCTGCAACCTATCAGCTGATATAGGTTTCATAGGTTTCATAACGTAGAATAAAGAATAAAAAGTTTTATCACAGTGAATAGAACGCAAGAGTCACCAAGTATGTGACTGACAGGTTTTAACTACTGTAAAATTCATCATTCTTGATTTGACTTGAACTAGTGATTGTAGCCTAAAGAATGATCATAAAAAGAGACAGTTAAGTATTTTACCAAAAATCTTTTGCATGCGTCGCATAAGAGAAGTTAATACATATACTTTAAGTTCCCACCTTGAATCATATTTAAGCAGCAAAACTGCATCATCAGCGACACCGATCCCATCTCTGCTCCCAGATATGTTCTCACATATCAACCTCACATGAGCCATGCATCTTTGTAATCTCTCGTCCGCTGAGAAGAGAACAGATTCCACTTTTTCTCTGTGGAAAATAGGATACTTTTATCAGCCTTATGGAGTTAAACACATTAGAAAATTCTGGTTACAACCTATAGGGGAAAAAAAGGGGAAAGGAAGGCGGGAAGGAGGGAAACAGTACTCTAAAATGAATATTAGGGCATTAGGGTTAGGTTTAAACATGGGGTTAGAGTTAGGGTTAGTTCTGGGGTCGAGATTAGTGTTTAGAAAACGGTTGAAATTAATTTCCATAATTGTCGTGAGCAGTTTCCCTCCTTGTCGCTTTCCCTCCTTTTAGTATTGCCCCAACCTTTATTATATATAACACTAGCTATCTTGGAGTAATTGACCTTTTTAGGCCTTCAGTCCTGCTCCTGGTTTTTAGCCTACATTTTTGGTAATTTTCAAGACTTCTTAAACACACCATTTAAAAGAACTGTATTTTTGGAGTTCATTTTACCCTTAAACGTCTGTATCAGAAAAAAAGTTTCAAATTGCCACCATTTTTTTCCAACACTACAACTGACTAACACGTCCCTCATGATTGCCGGCTTAACATGATAAAAAACGCTTTACCTGATTTTTTTATTTTAGTTATTTAAATCATATTAGTTTAGATCACATTAACAAAATTGTCTAATTTAATTAATGTCCAAAAAAACAAAATTATACTATCATTTCCAGCACTGTCTAACTTTATATTCTCAAAATGTTTAAAACTATCTGTACGACGACACATGATATCCTCTGAAAAAGGTTAAATAATCAAACTAAGCAATACCTCGCACAAGATGTTTTAGTTCCTCTCACAGTGTTCCTCCATACAATAAACTGCTTCCACATACGGAACTTAATGAACACTGGTAGTTTGCAGATCATGTTGTAAAGTCGCTGCTCATACAACCACCATATGACCGGGTAGACTTCAGGACTTGCTGGTTCATCTGTTTCACATGACTTAGTGCACTGTAAAAAAAAGATTAGTTCCCTAGTGAAGGATAGGAACTTGATTTATTCTTGTGAATTGTAAAATGCAAGAGGCATTATTGGTACTTGCATTCCGACTGGTTAGTCTTGTCGTTTGGTGCGACGCCTTTCAACCGAAAGGCTGCAGCTTTTAAACTGGTTGCTAGCTAATCAGTTGTGTCCTTGTGCAATGCACTAAACGAAAATTGCCTGAACCCATTGGAATAATGAGTTCTACCAAATTTTAGAACATGTGAATCATACACACACTGAAATAGCTCCGGTAACCCGACGGTGGGCGTGAGATGATCTGCTGATTGCCAGTGTGTTAACCCCTTTGTTTTCCCAGTCACGGTGATAAACATGAATATCCTATTCTCCTCCATTATCACACATACAATCATCTGATATCCTCAAACCCAAAATTCACTGGACTGTTTTTAATAATCAAGCCAAGGAATATTAGGCAAAACGATTTAAATAAAGCTATGAGAGACAAAAGTCCTATTCACATAGCTTTCATATTCATAACGTAGGATAAAATACACATGTGGATAGAAAATTTCATAAGACATTATGTGTATGTAGCTGAGGTATTAAACTACTGGAGTTTTTCTATTGTCCTTTATTTAACTTAGCTTTGCTTGTTTTTTTCATTACTGTTAAAAAAAAGCAAAAAATAATCTGAACTAAAATTAAAAAAACAATAAGTATACACATTTTCCATTTTTTTTCTACGTTTTCTTTTTAAATTTAGCAATACCAATTCTTTATTAACGTCAAAGCAAAAATACTCAAACAGATTTAAAAAAACAAGAATTGTATTATTTCATTGAAAAATTTCCCACCTTTGTTACTGAGCTTGCTGTAACAATGTAGTAAACGTCTTTGGATCTTGCATAGTTGGCCGAGACCACTCTTAAATCGAACGGATTCTTCTGGTGCGACTTCTGTGATTTCATAACAGCGTACACAAACTCCCCACTGTCTTTTTGAGGGTTTATCGGCTCCTGGAAATCAATAGTTTTGTAGATAAATGGAGGCTTTTAAGATTAGGACAAAGGGCAGTATGCTAACCTGTTTAAACAGTGTGTTTCAGAAATGTTATAATTAAATATTCCTAACTTAAGACAACAAAATTTTAAGACCTCAGTTCACCATAACACAACAGAAAGAAAAAAACCAAAAAGTAAGATTTTACACATTGCTATCATTTAGTCGTTTGCATAGCTTGATGGATTAGTTCGATGCCTTTTAGCCAAAAGGTTGCCGGTTTGAAACTTGTCGCTTGCTAGTTGGTTGGGTCCTTCAGCAAGCCACTAAACCGACATTAGCCAAACCCCATCAAATTAAATGTGTTCTACGACATTGAAGGAACGTTGTAATCATACACAACACACTGCAAATGTTTTAGTAACTTGACAATGGTCACGAGGTAATCTGACGATAACTCATGTGTTAATCCCTTTGTTTTCCCATTCACGGACATAAACATAATTATCCAGTCTTATCCTATAGTAAGTAATTATATAGTTATCATATTGCTGAGTTAATAGTCTGACAATAACGTGAGTACTCTCTTTTACAGAAAGTCAACATACAAAGCTATTCACATTGCGTAGTTAAACTGACAAAATAGCTTAATAACAGATGAGAACAAAAATGGATGACATGAACTTACTGCAAGTGGATTTTTGTGGTTTGTGTTCTTCATAGCTTGCCTGACGCCAGGGCCGTGTCTGGGTAGCATTGTTCTCCATTGTAATGCTTCTCGTAGACGGACAATGTGGTTTATGACATCACTGTCGGTGGGTTCTGGTAAAAAAATTAAATTAAAATGTTTTTTTACATTAGTTGTAGCAACATCCTATATTTTTAGATAGAGTTCAGGTTAGCAGGGAAAAACATTGAATGTGTAACAAAAAGCATTTCATGATATAACAGAGCTTTATGCTTTTTGATGGTCAATTAATATGAAAAAACCAGGGCTAGTTCTCAAAATAGTCTACAAAATTCATACTTAAATCTTTAAAAGTATATGCGCATAGCCCTTTAAATTACACACTTGTATTTCTCAAAATTTTAAACAGTAATTTTACTTGTGTTGTCATAAATGCTCTGTGACAGAACATCTGAGTCAGCAATTGGCTCCGCGGTTGATCGCACATTCTCCCACACCATATCTTCTGCCGATTTGCTTGTCACGCATGAGCGAGCATCGTGGTTCAGCGATTCTTCGCTCACTGAAGCGCAACTTTGAGATTCGCTGGTGTGCGACGACGGCGGCTCGCTTACAGAGCTAGAAATGAAAGGATGATATTTTTCTATCAAAGATGGTTAAAGCTAGCTAAATTGATCGATTAGCTGGTTGGTTGGTGCGTTCACTTCGGAAGGGTTGCGGTTTCGAAACTGGTCCCTAGCTAGTTGGTTGAGTCCTTAGGCCAGACATTTAAATGATGTTGCCTGAACCCAGTGAAATGATTTAATCTGACGCACGAGGTAATCTGACGATTTAGTTGTTATGTGCATCAGTATAAACTGCTGTAAAAACAATTATAGATTATAAAGACAACTATATTAATTGCAAACATAATTATGAATAATAACAAAAGGTCAACAATCAACACATATATGTTGTGTCAGGGGTGCCAGAGGTGTAAACTGCACTCTTGGTACAACTTATGTGAATTAAATTCTGTGTAGAAATTTTGAAGTATAAAATTGACTAATTTGTGTGTAGTGCTCCTCTTTTCGCACTCCTACATAAGTGCTCTAATGCATTAGTGTTATGCAATCTGCGTGCTAAATGAGAATATTTAATGTAAATATGCCCCGGTAAGTGTGCTTGAAACAAATAGTGTCATCTGACATTAGTTGAATTTCATTTTAGGGGGTTTTTCTTTTTCCACTTGGGCCACGCTTTCGGGCCACACCTTCTCCTAAAGCCGGCTCCACCACAGTACTGGTCGCGCTTTAACGCACACTTTTCTTCAGGGCTTTATATCGTTTGATCCTAATTAAATTTGGATTTGTTCTTTTGCCTAGGTTTGGCGGCCGCGTCCGCTATATTTATTACATTATATCCCTTTTTTTTTATGACGTGTTTTAACGACTGTTCGTTTTGCCGTCTTTTTCCGTTCCTGTGTCGAGATTATATTCGTTTGCCATTTTTAAAAAACTGGGGCAAAAAATGAATAAACTAATAAACTAAAATAAAAAAAACTAATTTAAATTAACATAGTATCAATGTGAACATACAAAGTTGAAAAAAATGATAGATTTGTTTATCCCTAAAATAATTACAAGTTCAGGCATATAACACTGTAATAAAATGCTTATATGAAGTTTGTGATTAAATCTACCCTGTGGTCACAGTCGAACCATAGTTTAAAAAAAAATTAATCCATTATAGCCATCTTCATTCTAGGCGTTTCAGAATTTCCTTTTATTCGGAAATATTCTTAAATTTTTTCAAAATAAAAGTGATATATTGGAGGTGGTAGTTTGTGGAGTCTGTTTTAGAAACCCTGGCATTGTGTTCTGAAATAGCAGATTTAATAAATGATAGCACACTGACCGACGGGTTTTGACCGTCAAAATTTAAAAAAGAATGGCCATAAAAAGTTGTATACAACTTTTAAAAGAAGTACAATGCATAACAAAGTTACTTCAGTTAATCATGGTAGGAGCACAGAGGGTATTGCGACAAATTTACCTTATCGATTTGGGAGGATGAGGTTTAAGCCCTGGTAACACGGGTCGAGAAGTTTTCTTCGCATTTCTCCGCAGTTTTCTCTGATGGTCTGCTTTGTAGAAGGTGGTTCTGAAGGCAGCATGCTTGCCATGAGGAGAGTTATCACTGGAGCCATCCTACAATGTGGTATAATAGTGTAAGGAATCAATCAACAAATAGACAGAATGGGATATTAATGTTTATTCCCTTGAATGGGAAAACCAAGGGGGTTAACACACAGGCAATCGTCAAATCATCTCGCGCCTACTGTCAGGCTACCGGAGCTATTGCGGTGTGTTGTGTATGATTCACACGATCCTTTAATTTGGTAGAACTCATTAATCCGATAGGTTTGGGCAATGTCTGTTAAGTGCCTTGCCCAAGAGCACAACCGGCTAGCTAGCGACCAGTTTTGAATCTTTAACCTTTCGGTTGAAAGACGTCGTACTAAACCACCAGACTAACCGGTCGGATAAATCTGATTTGTAGAGTAAAATTTTACCTCGTGATTGATCCCATTTGATGTTGATCTGCACTTTGTAACTTTAACCACAGTTGAATCCTCTGCACAGCTGAAGAGTTGATTGCGTAGTTTCTGAAACAAGTTCATTTTAATTTATTTGTTATGATGATGAAAACGGTCACAAAAAATCTTCTATAAAAAAGGAATTGGCTTTAGGAGGGGTGGTCTGGACAGTGTGGACCACAGTGAAAAAATGAGAAACACTTACGCATTAAACGCAATTAACATTAAGTAGAAGAAAAAAACAAGTAATTAAAACTAAGTAGACAAAATTATGTGCAAAACAGTATTGCACTTTTTGAAATTAGCATGCATATAAAGGTTATGCAACCAAATAAAATTGTACATTTTAATAACCTAAAATTAAAAAAATACCTGCTGAATAGTTTCTCCATTGTTCTGGCTGCATTTTTGCATGTTTGCTAGACGAATAGACCACTTTTGTTGACCGTGGTTTCGAGCAATAAATGCAACAAAATTTCGAAAAGTTAGCGTACCATTTAGCCATGGAAACAACAGCTAGATTTAATGTACCTTCTCAGGCTACTAACCGGGGAGTATGGTTGTTGATATTTTTTGTCATAATATTAAAACTGGATTCTCATGTTTTTATAGTTCGGACAACGAACGGTAACATAACAAAGATTCGACAAGTTACTGAGGAAATTTAAGTGTAATGCATAAAAGGTAGGATTTTTTGATTTATTTATTTTTTGTTTCCACGATGAAAACACTAAGCAGGATATTGATAAAAATTTGGAAAACGGGAAAAAACGGCAAAACGACAGTCGTTAGAACACGCCTAAAAAGCAATAAATTGTTAAATTTCACTATAATTAGACATGGCTGGTGTTTGTCAGATCATCTCGCGCCTTCCGTCGAGTTTTCTTACAGGAGCAACGCGGCAGGCGGCGATAAACCTAAAATTGGTAGACTTATCAACATAGTAAGTTGCAGAAAAACTTGCACGCAACCCTTTTATCAAATAATACGCACCAACACATCAATACCTTGGTTAATTCAAACTCGGGTATTGAGTTATATAATGCGGACAGTGAGAAATCGTCAAAAACTTTCCCTAACGATTATAAAAAATTTCCCTAACGATTAAACGCTATATGTTATGTCCCTATTTCCACGAAGGAATAAATTTTAAAATCCAATCTACGTTCAGTTTCTAACATAACACTTTTTATCCGGCCCGTTGGTCTAACGGTTAAGTGCGTCGCCTTTCAATCGAAAGGTTGCAGGTGCGAAACTGGTCGCTAGCTAGTCGGTTGTGTCCTTGGGCAAGGCACTTTACGGACATTGCTTGAACCCACTGGATTAATGGGTTCTACCAAATTAAAGGAACGTGTCTATCATTTACAACACACTGCAATAGCTCCGGTAACCCGACAATGGGCGCGAGGTGATCTGACGATTGCCCGTGTGTTAACTGCCTTGGTTTTCCCATTCACGGGGATAAAGATGAATATCCTATCCTATCCTCCTTATTGTTCATTTAATCATTATCTTGGTGTTAAAATTTCAAAACAAAAGTAAACGGCTAGGCTTTTATGAAAGTAAAAGTTTATGCTTAGTGATGTAATCAGTAGTGAACACGGTTGCCCAAAAGTGCTGTACGCAAACGTGTATATTATTATACGTTTTTATATAAGTCATATAAACATGCGTAATAATTAGGATACCTATTGTGCAGGTAGTTAAAATGTTTTATTGCATTTTGCTGTTGTTAACAGCACACCGGTTGCTAAAACTTAATTTGGCTTCTTAATTCACATATTGATCGTAACCGCTATATACACGTCGGTTCACTACAAAAGCTGCGCTTGGTGTAAACGGTCGTGCGCCGAGCTACACCGAGTACGCTGCGCTCGCAAGTTTGGTGTAAACGGGGCTTAAACCTACTGACATTAAAGCCCCGTTTACACCAAGCGTAGTTCGGCGTAGGACAGCGCAGCGACCATAAAAAAGTATTCACTCGGCGTACGCTCAAAAAGTCGAGCTGCGCTACGCCGGGGTTCGGTCTTGTAGCGAATTTCGCGCGCGCAGCGACAGAGTAGATATACTAATATACACATCTATTTGGTCTCCCAAATTACATACTATATTTACTGTATTAATTTGCTACAAAATTGTGATGGGAAATACCAAGCTGTCCGAAGTGATTTTCTCAGCGGAAGTACAAAAACCCTTGTTGTGGACGCGGTTGCCCAAAAGTGCTGTAAGCAAACGTGTATATTATTCTTCTTAAGTCATGTAAAAATGTGTAATAATTAAGATACCTATAGTGCTGGTAGTAAAGATGTTTAAATGCACCCTGCTGTTGTTAACAGCACACAGGTTCTTAAAACTTAATTTGGCTTCTCAATTCACATTTTGATCGTAACCATTATATACACATCGGTTCACGACAACGCTGCCCTTGGTATAAACGGTCGCGCGCCGAGCTACGCCGATTACGCTGCGCTCGCAAGTTTGGTGTAAACGGGGCTTAACAATATTTAAATTCTTCGATTTTGATACTCGCCGTGGTAAAATGATTTTTAAATTAAATAAAACCAACGCAATACAGGCTTCAGTAGCATACCTTATTTGGTTGCGATCTTTTACAAGTCAATTTTCGGGCATCGCCTGAAGCCAGTGGATTGATTAAACTAAAACAGTACAAACGTCTTAATCAAAGGCATCGCACTGTTAGGTTCATGCAATGTCCGTTAGGTGCCTTGCCCAACAACACAACCGACTAGCCGAACCCGCAACCCGTTGGCTGAAAGGCGATGCATTAAAACCCACCAAGCTAATCAGTCGGACTAACAGATCCGGTGTCTGCCGTCCCTTGCGTTTTCCAAATAACGATTTTCCCACTATAATTCTCTGTTGCGCTCAGATAACGAATAACTTTGCTTTTTAATTATTTGACATTTCTATATTTCGATTGATTCCACCACCAGTTCAACAAACGGAGCCATAAATATACAACACGATGAATAAATTGAACGCAGTATATCAATGCGCTTTTTTTCGTCAGAATGCCAATAAACGTAACGCATCACGACTTATAGAAACCTTCGAGATTAATTTCGAGTGCGGAAACTGGGCAAACCAGGTCGAAGTTAGTGACAACTTCGGGATGCAAAACGCCAAGTTTCCCAGCCGCTTTCCCATGTACATATATCTCAGCGCATCTGGAAACGTAAGTGTTTGAGAAGCAAATGATGTATGTTTATATTACCTATTGGAATTTTATGCGACAAACGTAATTTCGGGCGTAATCAATAATAATATTTGTGCGTAGTAAAACGGAACAGCTTACTGCGTTAAAACCGAAGGGTTGCAGATTCGAAACATGGCACTAGTTGATTGTGCCTTTGGCAAGGCACTTAAGGAACATCAATCATATACACGACAAACTACAATAGCTTTGTTAACCCGTTTTTCCATTTACGAGGAAAAATATTAATATCCTACCTTAAATAACAATTTGTGTAGACACAAACTTTACTCCTATTTCTTGAATTTAATTTTTAGGTAATTTAGAAGTAAAAGTAATTTGTCCTACCGATTAGCGAGTCGGTTGTGTCCTTGGGCAAGGCACCGAACAGACAATGCTTAAACCCAGTGTAGTAATGGGTTCTATTTAATTGTAGGAACTTCTGACTCATACACAACAAACCACAATAGCTCTAGTAAACCTACAAAGGGCGCAAGTTAATCTGAAGATTGCTCGAGTGTTAACTAAGGCTGATTACATATCCCTCAGTTCCCCTTAATATTTGCGCTTTCCGACCAGTTTGATTTAACTCACCTTCCAGGAAAATAGGAAGGGTCTTCCGCACCCTTAATACAATATCCTTTCCCCTTCAATTCAGGATTGGTGGATTCCCATTTGATTTCAAGGATTTGCATTAATCGATCCAACAACCCATGGATAACCTGAGCAAATAAACATTGTGACATAATTTTAAGAAAGATTACAGTTAAATATAACTATGCTACTCTCGCCAGTTTACTACTTTACAGTATAGTATACTGTAGCTGTATTACAAATCCTCGTTACTTAACCATTTTATCTCTGCACAGTAATGAGGTTTGACTGTAAATTGATTCTCTATTGCACTAATGCCTAGAGAAATATAATAAGGTCCTTTACAACTTGTGATATAGGTGTTACCGCTCTCTATATATCATGAGTTCTTGTATTCATGGGAGCACCAATTACTGACATAAAAGTAAAATTTTCAAACTTACCAAAATTGTTGATTTTAGTGTTAAAACTTTTTCCCACAGTTTTATTTTACCAAAGATTTCCATACAAAAAAAGTATCAATTCATCATAACACCATATTTAAAAAACTTTTGTTTACCATTTAAATATAACTTTTTTCCAGCAATTTTTCTATTTCACAAAATTTCAAAAAAAGGAAAAAATGACCAATATTACTAAAACTAAAATTTTCAAACTTACCAAAATTGTTGATTTTGGTTTTAAAAACTTTTTTCCAGTGTTTTATTTTACCAAAGATTTCAATAAAGATTTCAACATTTCATCCTTAAACTATAATTTTCAAACTTACCTCAAAACCTGGTGTCTTGTTGTAATAAACAGCAGCCAGTCTCCGTTCATTTCTTGCTCCAGTTTCCCTGCTACCGTCCTTCAAAACTACTTCTTGTATTTCGAATAATTTGACCGGTAACGGCATTTTTCGGTTCGATCCTGCAGTCTTAAGCAAGCCAGGGATGAGGGAAGTACGCACAACCTGGTTAATTCAAATTGCTTGCATAAGCATAGTGCATGCATTGTACACTATAGTCTTTACCAACACACATAAAGCCAAATAACTAAGTTTAATCTTTATTATTAATTTCAACAATACTTTAACTTTTCTGAAATAAATAGCTTCTGAAAATATGATTTTCAATCAAATATTGTTACTATTTATTAAAAAAAAAGTAAATATTTTTGAAATATATTTGTTTTTGTATTCTTTCTTTTTTGTTTCTACATAGAGAATGGCAAAAGTGTAGATTTTTACATACAGATTTTAATCAAATTAACAATAACAGCTCAGGGTCCAGGGGCGGACATTATTATCTTAACTCTTTTTAGTATTAACGTTTTAACGCCCTTTCGTTTTGTATTTAAGGGGATAAACATGAATATCCTATCCATTATATGACCTGGAATTCCAAAGTTGCTGGGTTTGAAATATGCACAGCGAGATTGTCCATATTCTTCCCCACTTGGCGCATCTTTGTTCCAACATCATCCGCTGAACAAAGGGAGAAAGTCAGAGCTTCGGTGAATCCAGCACCTGGTAAAAAATATCAGGAATTAGGTTGAAATTTTTTTATTTATACACCTCATAATAAAAAAAATATTATCTCGAAAGACTACTTTTAAGTCGTTTTTTCACATATTAGGATGCATAAAATAAAAATTATAAACTTTTTAATTTAATTTTACAGTACATATCTTTAGTTGGTGTTATTAAAACAACCCTCTTGGTTTAACCTATTCCCATTTATGCTCCGGCTGCATAGCACAATAAAGAAGAGCATCGGTTTTTCAAACGCAAGGTTGTTGGTTCGTATCCAGTCCTTTACACAATTTGTGTCCTTGGTAAATGCACAAAGCGGACATTGCTTGGATTATTATGTGAACTAAAAAGCAACGACTCAATCAGAAATAAAATTCTTCGCTAGCTCCAATGAAATAAATTAGACATGAGATTATCCTGACTACTGTTTAGGATAGGATAGGATAGGATAGGATATTCATATTTATCCGCGTGAATGGGAAAACCAAGGGGGTTAACACACGGGCAATCGTCAGATCACCTCGCGGCCACCGTCGGGTTACCGGAGCTATCACAGTGCGTTGTATATGATAGACAAGTTTCTCCAATTTGGTAGAACCCACTAATCTGCTGGGTTCAGGCTATGTCCGTAAAGTGCCTTGCCTAAGGACACAACCGACTAGCTAGCGACCAGTTTAGCACCTGCAACCTTTCGATTGAAAGGCGACACACTTAACCGTTAGACCAACGGGCCGGACAAAGACAGTTTGAGTCATAACGCTCATTTTTTTCCCATTTACAGGCTAAAAACAGAAATACTCTATGCTATCCTTCTCTTGTAATAGGGTGAATCATCCTACCTGCCATCTCAACTCTTAATCGTTCCGATAATTTCATGGATAACTGTTGACCACCCACAGTCACTGAACGTGGGAAAGTTTTAACAATGTTGTTGAACCCATATGCGATTGCACAATCCTCTATGATGTCACAGGCGTGGATGACATCAGAACGAGTCGGCGGAATTGTGACAAGAATTTCTCCCAAATCAGCATTTGTTACTTCAGATCTGTTTATAATGACAAATAATTTAAAAAAATCAGTTTTCATTCGGCTGCTTTAATTGAATGACTATACATTGTTTATCTGCTTAACTAATAAATTTAAACTACTTAAAAGTGGTAACATCACACAAAATATATCTGGGAAAAATACTTTTAACTGGTGATCTAATAAAAAAACTGCCTAAAATTGCAACATAACCACAAACAAAATATATTTGAGAACTAATACGTTTAAAGAAATATCTTTGGTAAACTAATAAAAACACTGCTATACTATTGCAACATTAGTACATACTAAGTATAAAAATATATTCAAAAAAACGTATAATAAGAAAGAGCTACCTTAAGCACATCTTTGTCAGCAGATTAGCAATCTCCGATGCAGTGAGATTAATCCCAATCTTTTTATTGAGGTTGTCTGCATTGACAGTCTCTTGCCTAGAAATGATTAATTCATTGAAAATATTAATATTTAGAGCAGTATAAAATAAAATAACTTCCAACACTTTTTTTAATTATTTTTTCATCCATCCGCAAAAATGCCACATTTACGGAGATAAACATAAACAACCCCCCATCACAAAATGTTAACAATACTGTAAAATATGTGCTATTATGAATACAGCATTCTAATTTTAAAAGTACAATATAACATTACTAAAATAAGTAAAACAATACTAAAATAGGCCTACTACAAAAATAAGTACAAAATAAGTAAATAAACCTGTATGGTAGGCCAGGAGTTTCAACGACTGTCCCATCATGGCCGACAATATCAACCGGTTCAACTGTGAACTTCTCATCACAGTGACATGAGAACATTGTCACGATTGTATCCAACGCCACCTTTGCCTTTGTTAGATCCGTTGCTGTGATTTCCACAAGGACATTACGGGTCGATAGTTTGATTTTCGAATGGTCCCCGTTTATTATTGGGGGCATTGATAATACGACCCCGTTTGAGTCCAGAATGACAGGATAAACTGGGCTGTCTTGGATTATCGGCAGAAAAGATTTGAGATGTGAATCCTTAGAGTATAATTCCATTAACTCAGGGGCGGTGTGTGCTTTGGTTTGATTGAGAGATATAAACTTGATATCAGAAGGTGTTTGAGCATCATAAGTGAACGGACCAGTTATTGTGTCCAAATCATGGGTTCCAATGGAAACTAAAGTCCGCTTTCGTCCAATATTGTGATGTAGTTTATCCTGAAAATAACATTTGTAAAACAGATATTAGTAATGATACTAAATGCCAAAATAAGGAATTACAAATATAAAATATGGGGCAAGGCTATATAAAAATCCTCTGTAAAAGGGACTTAGTAATTGTAAAATGCTCCAACCTCCCATAGTTTAACACTGTTTGTGATGGTTAAATAAAATATCTGTATGTCCACAATACATACCAAAATATAGTTCCACATTTTAAGCCGTTAGCCCCATTTGCAAATACCACATCGCCTACCTGTAAGTCAATGAAGCTATCATAAACTTCTTTTGTGAAAGTAATATTTCTTAGCACGGCACCAACGCAATAGGGTCGAATTTGTTGAGTTGCTGGAGTCACTATGATCTTATGTTTCACCCCGTTTAAGGGTGCCACACAACGGTAGTCTGGTGCAGATTCTTTTTGTAGGAAAACCTTTAAAGCCTGAACCAGTCCTTCTATGCAAAGTAAATCGTACCTGTGGGAAAAAAACATGTTAATTGTCAGTTTTAGGGAAAAACTAAAAGGAGGAAAAGGGGGAAAGCAGAAAGGGAAGAAAGGAAACTGCACACTCAAGAGAAGATTATGATATTAAAGTTAGTGTTAAACATGAGGTTAAAGTTAGGGTTAGTTTTGTGGTTGAGATTAGTGTTTAGGGCAGGGTTTAAATTAGTTTCCGTAATTTTAATGTGCAGTTTTCCTCCTTCCCGCTTTCCCTCTTTTTAGTGTTGCCCCCAGTTTTAGATTAACATTCTGCCTCCTTGTTTAAACTTGCTATTCTTATTTAATTTAAAAAAAAAGTAAAAAAAAACAAAAAAACTATAACTAAAAGTCCTAAAACACAAACCTATTAGCAGGGATGTCTATTTTATAAATGATGGCATCAGAAGCACCAGTTGCCTTTTGCTCTCCTTGTTCTTTCTTTATCTGTTCCTTCTCAGAAGTAACCTCGTCAAGTTCAATTCCATACTCGAAGCATAACTCGTCAAACCCCTCTTCAGTGTAGGTTTGACCGAGGGATTTAAAAAGTGCATCGCGGTTAATCCCAATAGTCGGCATTTTGTATAAAAATAAAACCTGGTGAAAAGAGAAGTGTAAATCCAATTTAGGCGCATAATTACCTACACATAACTAAAACAATCACTTTTCAGGACACAACAAAATAAACCTTCAATTTCTGATGCAACTTGCGTTTACACTACAATTCACGCATGACTGAAGAATGCCGACTCAAAATATTACTAATACTTTAAGGGGAGTGAAAATACGCTCAACTGTGATAAATTTTAAGAAATATTAAAATGAAGCATAAACCGATAGAAAAAAGACAAAATAAAACTGTTTTACATACAACCGATGTGCAGAACGTTGGTTGGTATTTGATATGCGTCGCCTTTTAATCAAAAAGTGCGTCGCCTTTCAATCGAAAGGTTGCAGGTTCGAAACTGGTTGCTAGCTAGTCGGCTGTGTCCTTGAGCAAGGCACTTTACGGACATTATCTGAACCCAGCAGATAAATGAGTTCTACCAAATTGAAGGAACGTGCCTATCACACACAACACACTGCAATAGCTCCGGTAACCCGACGATGGGCGCGAGGTGATTTGACGATCGCCCGTGTGTTAACCCCCTTGGTTTTTCCAATCACGGAGATAAACATAAATATCCTATCCTCCTATCCTATATATGGGATATTTATTGTTATTAGTCTATGGAAAAACGCAAGGAGCGGTATCACAATGACAATTGTAAAATTACCTTAACTTACGTAAATAAGCGTTTTAACATCTTTAACCGTCAGATTACCTCTCTCCCACTCTCAGGTTAGCAAAGCTATTTCAATTCGTAACTTAATCAATCTGTTTCAGACAATGTGCGCTCAGTACCCGCAAGGACACAACCAAATTGCTAGGGCCCAGTTTCGAATCTGCAAACCTTCGGCTAAAAAGCACTGACTAACCCACTAAGTTAATCGGTAAGACTATTTTGACCTTGGACAAAGCAATTATCGCGTGGAGTTAAGTTGTGCTGTCAAAACTGAAGGAAAATACCGATCATACACAATACAGTGAAATTGCTTTATAGGTAACCCGACGATGGGCACGAGGTGATTTGACGGTTATTCGTATAATAACGCTGCCTTTTACGCATGCATAATTATTACACCCTAAACATAATTATTTCATCACATTCTGTTGAAAGACAACTCGAGTCCGCGTTCTTTATAGTTGAGAAAGCGACTATATAGAATATTTTAAATTTGCAACCTTTCGGCGAGTTGTCAAACGGAAGCAAAAAATCGTAAGATCAAGGAATCAGTAACTGTAAAAATGTATCATACGAAACTCGCGGTCCATTATTGATTTTCCGCGTTTTGTAACAAATGGTAGTCACGTTAAGGCCGATGCATGTTTACGGCGATGGCAACCGATGAGAGCGACGCGAGCGATTATTTTGAAAGAAACGACGTAGTTATAACAAGCATAAGCCTGCATCATATCACTGCATGTTAACCATTGAATTGTCGCCGACAACCTTTATTTGTTTAGTAGAATCGTATTGCATATAGGCCTTCTGCTGGGCCCAACCTTATTTCTTTAATCTTTTACCCGAAAATGACTATAAATGAGACCAAAATTTCCCTTACGTCCGGATAGAGGATAACCCTATCCTCTGTCGATGACAAATCGTGTTTATCCCATTCACGAGGATAAACATGAATACCCTATCCAATCCTTTGTAATTGGAAACGGGTTACTGACCAACAGTATATTGCGGTACCGGCAAACTACTGTACTGTGTTTTGTATATATATATTTGATAAACCTTCAGCCTGATACTTTAACTTAATAAACGGAGGTAATATCTGTTAAATGACTTGCCCAGCGAGATAACTGCACAAAAAGGGCAAGGTAATGACCCCCCTTCAGTATATGATTTATCATACTAATATAGTTATTTTGGAAATACTACTCGATAATGATGTTCCAAGGTAAAAGAAACGATACCTTTAAATATCACACCAACATATATCTGAGATTTTCAAACTTAGATCATTTTTACGATAATTCTTGATTTGTTTTAATAATAAAATAACACAAAAATGAAAAAAATATACAGGTAAAATAAAAAGATGTCTTCTTTGACGTAATTTGCCTCTTCGGCGGCACGGTTTACATAGTAAGAAATGACGATGTATTACACAAGTAGTGACTTTTTGCGTTTGAACCAAAAACGCAACGAGAATACTAAAATTAAAAGAATGAAGAACAACCGATCACCCGCAAGCCCTTCCTTGATCTGCAAGTGCCTTGTATCTGGAAAAAAAGTTGCATAAACAGACAAAGAATTGTTGTTTATAGGGCTAAGTATCGATGTCATTATAGGCTTGTCTATGAGACTGATTTTTATAGAACACCGTGGTCCAACTATAGGCCTGCGAGTTGCATGCGGCCCGTCGATATGATTTTTTGCGGCCCGCAAGCTTTCACCGTAATGATTTAATTTGTATTTGTTACAAGCAGTATTTTTTTAGACCAAGTATAGCATATTTTATTACTCGTTTTATTAAGGTTACAAGACTGGTTATGCTACAAAAATGTGTATTGAATAATAGCGTCTCTTCAGTAAATTACGAGTTTACAGATTGTGCAGGGTTGTAGGCGAAAGTGCTATGCAGTGAAATAGTCTGAGGAGTGCGATGATGGCACAATGGTTAAGGATGTTGTTCTTATGATCATTACGTTTTTTTGTGAAATGGCCTTAAGTAAAAAGTAGTTTGGCCACGCTGTTATTATAGCATTAGACGAATCGGTGTTCACCATTCCGCTACACAACCGTTTAAACACACTAAAAAATGCTCGATATTAATCTTTTTTAGGCTGTATTCAGTTTAGTCTACAAGCTAAGCCAGGAAAATATAATTGTAAGATATTTTTTCTAATTAAACTTACATTAAAAACTGCTCCTTCCAAGTTTTGTAATCATCCAGCCATCTTTGGTAATTCTCAATCCACCTCTGCATTTCTGCAACGTCCACACAGCCATGTGGGCAGGTGGATGACGCAATTGTCGTCTAAATTATAAATAATTGTATGATGTGCTTTGAAATTATCGAAATAAGTAGGAACGGATAGATTATTCATGTTTATCCTATTAATTAAAGAAGCGAAAAGGGTATTCGATCGCTACTACGGCCAGGATACCTCGCGCCCACCATCGGGTTGCCGAAACAAATGCAGTGTGTTGTGTATAATTTTATTAATTTTTGTAGGAACAATTAATCCACTGGGTTTAGGGTTCAGGTAATGTTCGCCTAATGCCTTGTCCGAGGATAACATCTATTAGCTACGACAAGTTTCGATAACCCAACCTTCCGAGTGAAAGGTGACGCACTCATCCACTAAGTTGTTTGACAGGTCTAGAACTTAATTGCTTAATTAAAATGGTAGATTCTGATTAGACATACAGAATAAATATACCCATGGACACATATGAAAGCAAAGCAAATATCCAACTATTCGACCGTACAAACATGTCAATATATTTTGTCCATGGAGATACTGCATACTGCAATTTGTTCGATTCATTTTGATCACAATTCACTGAATCAATGGTTATTGGGTTAAATTTTGCTCGAAGACATTTACCGATTTGAAAGTAAAAATATGGGTTAGTAAAGTATTCGTTAAATATTTTCGTTAGTCTGTATGACTGCATGCGAAATTTATTGTCCAGGCAAACAACTCGGTAAAACCGACGTCGAGCGCGAGGTAATCTGAAGGTTGCCCGTGTGACTCCTTTACGTATTCGTGACGTATTTGTTTAGCTGTGTGATAACGCCCATTGCATTTTTCCTTTCTCACAAATACCTGTTTAACAACGCACATAGCGTTTTGCTTTACCAGGAAAAAACATGAATATTTTACGCCATTTTCTTATATAAAAGTTATACTTATTGTTATCCAATCCATACACATTCTTACACGCAGGCGGACAGGCCTATGTACATTAAAAACTTATGCGTTTGTACATCAAAAAAGGACGTATCAATGCAAATTCCTAAGAACGCACATAAACCGCAAAGTTTATACAAAAACATCAATTCAGCCTCACCGTAGGAAATGTTGAACTTAGAAACGACGATGTCGTGGCAACGTGATCTGACGAGGCCTCCGTAATCGTAGTTTGTGTGGAACTTGACTCTTTGATGATTCATAGAAAACAGTTTTCGGTGTAAAAATGGCGCCTATATATACTACGTTTGGAACCAGTAGTTTCATCACTTGTTTTTAACCACCATTCGGTGTGTTTCTGTTTTCGAAATCTTTTCGTTTTATTTGACATATTTAATAGGTCACACACACGTAACTTATAGTCCATCTGGTGTAATGTTATGTACATAAATCTTCAATCTAATACTAGTTTGATTTCAAATATTAATCATTTAATTTTTTTGTGTTAAACTATACAAAAAAATGTTTTATGGACGAGCTTATGGTTTAAAAATTCCACCGGTTAAAAAAGTAAACAATCAAATATAAAAAACTATGACACGCAGAGTTTAGTCCTTATTGTTTATATATCACACTTAAGCAACATATTCACGAGGCGTGACAAAAGTACGTGTTTCAAGGTTTAAAGTAAAAACATAAACTTTTATACATCTACATCAAGATTATGTTTTGGAATCAAACATATATGTTGTTATCAGTTTTAATAAACAAGATTATATTTACCGCTTGCTGAACTGCAACGATTGCAAGAAACTGGGCAACGCAATTGTTCTGAAAGTTTGAGAAAAGTACAAGGAGTTGAAGCTATAAGTTGCGGGCAGATTGACTCGTCTCTGCACGGAGCTTGATTTCCTGAAACAAAACATGTATTCCTTGTAAGCATTCGTATCAAGTATAGATTCGTGTCTTTTATAATTGTTATCCATTAACACATTTCTAACATACATTCGTATATAATACACATTCTATCAAATAGTTTGTAAGAATTCGTATTTATTATCCATTCTATCATATATCTTGTAAGAATTTGTATTTATTATCCATTCTAACACATTTTCTATAGGGATTCGTATTTATTATTCATTCTAACATACAGTACAACCTTTACTGTAATTTGTAATTGTGGTATATTTTTACAGCTGTTTTGTGCCAGGTAAGTTATACAAATAAACAACGAGTTTCATATCCAAAATTCTCGCTCTTGTGTTTTTTCATATCCCGTGGATAAACATGCGTGTTTTAAACTATATTCTCGGCTTTTTTCGGGTATAGGTCCAGAGCCATGCATTTCTCTTGGGCAATAAGTAACTTTTAGCGGTTTCATCAAAGTTATTTGTTTCATTGAAATGATTCATTTACATAGCGATGTGGTAATACGCTCATTTTTGACAGCAGAAGCTAAATATTAAGCCGAATTACTAGAGACTGACGCCAGACCTGACTAAACACCGACGTACCAGAGGGATTACACACGGATAAAATGTCGAAATCAATACGCTTAGCTCATGCACTACAAATAGCTTTGGGCAACGAGCGTTCTATTAGACGCTATATGGTAATCTTACAAAGGACATAACTGCAATTTTATCGAATGTTTGAAACAAAATATGTTATTACAAATGAGGCATATAAGCTAAACGTTATACATACATCAAATTCAAATGCGATCTGGCGTCTTAATTAAAATAGGTACCAAAAACGAGTAGATTTAAACATTTTCTTTAAACCATATAGTGAATGACCTAACCACAACATTAAATGATTTGTGGTCAAAATAATTGTATTTTCTAGCGCCACATAAAAATATTAGTGGCAACTGGGTAGAGCTGAGCGTTTATGAAATCCCATTCATATAACTAAATTCTTAAATTAGGCCTATAACACCAGACTGACAATGTATTTCCACAACCGGGAAATAAACCTGTTTCTTACACATCTTAACCTTATCACCCGCTGGGCTAATTTTATGCGGCCTTCGGAAAACTGCTAATTGCCTAAAAATATATATATAGACCTACGGTTAAATGCGACGCTATGCCCTTACCTTGAATGCCTTGTATAGTTAAGACCACAACACTAAGCATCAGTATTTTCTTCACATAAGCAAACATATTTGCATTGAAATCTCTATTTGACTATATCTTAATTAATTGCTTTGCAAAATTCCTATGTAAATCTGCTAACCACCTCTAGGATAAAGTTTATCGGAATAAATTTTTTTGTTAGATTTGATATATCCGCACTGTTGGCTTCCTAAGATCTTTATGTTCGATTTTATCTTAAACCGCCCTTTATATGTTCTTAAATATATTATGAGCTGGATACAAAAATTTAAACTTAAACGTAACTTGGTTTAGTCGCAAAGGTTTAACATTTTTTTTCGTCAGTTTAAACCTACACGATTTTTTAAAACCTAACCGTCTGACTGGAAAATTCAATCACCCAGCGGATTAACGGGTTCTACCAAATTGAAGGAACGTGTCTATCATATACAACACACTGCAATAGCTCCGGTAACCCGACGATGGGCGCGAGGTGATCTGACGATTGCCCGTGTGATAACCACCTTGGTTTTCCCATTCACGGTGGATAAAGATGAATATCCATATCCTAATCACGAATAAACACGGTGTCGAACCGGAATTCTACTTTAACAAATTCTGATTCGAATTCTACTACTATAGTGGACTTTTGTAGTGAAGGTTTATGTAGTAAAACCTTACTTTCCTGAACCAGATTACTGACTACTGACTGAGTTTTTATACTTTACTTTAAATGAAAAACTGATTAATTATACCTAGAACTGTCATAGAAAGTACATATTATATAGTGTAACCTTCTTTTTCCTAAAACTTTTTCTAAAATCGCTTACTGACTAATAAATCGGTTTTAAAGTTTTATCTTAAATTGAGAGAAAGAGTGTCTTAATATATTTACAACGGTTATAAGAAGAAGATTTTTATGGTAAACTTTTTTCCAGAAAAAAATATTTATAAATGTCACTAGCTTAAACGCAAAGTTTCCATATATATTTGCTTCGGGCCTAATATATATATATATATATATCTACAATAGGCATAGAAACTACTTTTTACAGTAAACCTTTTCCTAACACATCAACCAAAACTGGTTACTGACTAATAAATTGTCATCGGTCGCTTTCGGAAACCGAACTATTATCTCAGTTTTCAATCTACTATTCCCCTGTCGGTTATCTGGCCATCATGCCAAGGTTAAAAGAGGTCGGACGCAATATACCTGAAAATACAATTCCGATTGCCGAAAGCGTTTTGCTAAAGGCGTAATGTGCAAAGGTTAGAAAGATAACAACATTAACACTCAATTACATATTATGACGTTACACTGTACGGCTGGTATGCTGGTTAGTGTTTGGATATCAAAGATATTCTATTTCACTAGGTGATGCGCTAGAGACTATAAGGACAGAAATCGTTAACGTTTTCCGCCCTTATTTACCGAGCATGTAATTGGAGAATATAAAGCGATGTAATAATATAAGATCAAGACGTTTGAAGTCCAATAGCTTTATTTTGACACCAAATTTCCGAACCTTATGCATGAAAGTATGACCTACTAATATGTTATTAAAGTGCCCATGGTAAACCAATTTTGACTATACATGAATTAAAATACTTAAGAAAACTTTAGATTCAAATAAAACGATGATGTATGTTTTTTTGGACACCATATTATAAATTTTTGAACCTGAAATATAAAATTTACGAAAAATAGCGCAGGAATAAAATTAAAATGTTGAAAAACAGACTTAGGTTTTGTATAGCACATAAATAAGATAGGTCTGGCAGGAAAGTCATTTTTCCCGGGACAAAGGCGGAATTATACTATTTTACTTTATTTCTTATTCCACGATGAAAACACGAAGCAGAACCTTTAATAAAAATTGAAAAACGGAAAAAGACGACAAAACGACAGTCGTTAATAGACGTCTATAATCCAATCAATTATTTTTTTGGTATAGGATATAGGATAGGATATAGGATATTCATGTTTATCCCCATGAATGGGAAAACCTAGGGGGTTATCACACGGGCAATCGTCAGATCACCTCGCGCCCATCGTCGGGTTACCGGAGCTATTGCAGTGTGTTGTATATGATAGACACGTTCCTTCAATTTTGTAGAATCCATTAATCCGCTGGGTTCAGGCAATGTGCCTTGCCCAAGGACACAACCGACTAGCTAGCGACCAGTTTCGCACCTGCAACCTTTCGATTGAAAGGCGACGCACTTAACCGCTAGACTACCGGGCCGGACTTGTGGGCTCGCGCTTTTTTAGATGATGATTGCTTGTAGTTGGCTGAGCTTGTTCAGCCAGCTGCCTTACGGTCTCTCGCGAGCTGCGCAGCGGAAAGTCTATTCTCCACAGATCGCCTACAAATAATTATTGTAGCCACGATTTGTACTGTCTTAATCTCAAATTCGAAGTCCATAACTCTTGATTCACTTTAGTTGTATTCTGCGTCTCATTCAATACACGGTTTATTTGCGACTCAAGTTACTTATTACGTCATTCAGCATGACGCCAGTTGTATAGTCTAAGGTACATTATACAGCATGACGCAGGTTATCTCAAGTACGTTATTGTAGGTACATTATATTGTGGGTTATATAAATTTCCAGAATATATAGGGAATTTACAAGGTGCGAAAAGTTTACGTGCGAGACGTTTCACATCTGCACGTTTGACTAACTGTGGGGAATTAGGTGGGGAAACTATGTTAATGATTTAAACGGCAAAAATACAAAGGCCCGTACAAGGTGATAATTACGTAACGGGTAATAATATGTGAGAGTCGGAAAACTTCAAATGCAAAAATAAACGACGTAAAAACACAAAATATTTAGGACATAAAATAAATTAAAACAAATATAGATTATACGAAATGCTACAACATCTCATTTTTTCCACATTTTGTTAAGTGTGAGAAAATAAAATCACGGTCTCGTTGAGCATTTCGGATGTTCAGTCGAAATAACAATCGAAGTCATGTGGTAGACGATCTCACGAAGTTTCGAGCATTTCACACGTGTATCCTGCAAAAACTAGAATAACCTGGTTGGGAGAATTCAGTACAAAGCTAGAATTGTGCAATCGTGAATAAAAATCTGGTGTCGTGTATGTTAATGCGTGATAAATGTTAGGTGGAATATGTAGTGAAAGTGACATCTCATATTCAAGGTAGCAACGCCACAATTTGCACCACATGAGCCACATTTTCATACTTTGCCAGCTAATAAACCAAGGCGTGTACGCCTGGTGACTCACTTCCGAGTGAGCATGAAATAAATGCAGCGATGATCTCGCTAATGCGACGAAAGCGCAATTAATAAAAACGCAAAAACAAAAACCGAGCGACCTGTCATATGTAGGTTTTACGACTCGTAACGAATAAGGGAAATAATCTTGCGCGGATGTATTTCCATCAACAAACAAAAGAAAACTTTTAGTAAGCAGGACATAAGCCGTGTCTCGTCATTACTGTGCGGTGTTTGTAAAAGCCTGTTTTACACACGAAATATATTCGGTTCGGAACATCCGACACATTGACTGAGAGGCGATTAGACCAGTGGTTCTCAAACTTTTTAGAGTTGGGACCCACTATTAATTACCACAATTTATGGCGACCCACTTAACTTTATATATAGTTGCTATCGTTGCAAAGGAACACACCTCCTGGGATCACGCCACGATTCAAGATTGTGTGATGTTACAATTTTGATAATTTCCCCTTGATTTTTGTATAGGAAATTGCCAGTATAGTTAATCAGAGCTTTCTATAACTTTTCACGACCCCACCAAGATTCCTTTCGCGACCCACCGGTGGGTTCGCGAACCCAACAGTTTGAGAAACGCTGGATTAGACAATTAGACATCGCATTTACATGCGGCGCGATTACCATAGCTATACAGAAGTACGCTGGTATCGTTTAATAAACTGTGGCGTTGTGAAGCGGGTACGCTCACTTATTTACACAGCATGAGCGCAAATGCGCGGGGTAGAGGCGATCAGACTTCGCAGAATAAGAAACAAAACTCGAGCCGCTGCTCAAAACTAGAATATAATCGCGTGAACAAGACGCATAATTTGCGTGAGGCGATTAAAAGAAAACTAACGCCTTGTCGGCGGTAACATTGAAAATCTGGCGCGAACGAACAAAACAAACGTCGTTCGACGTGTAAATGCGCATAATATACCGGATGAGGTTGGCGCAGCATGGCATCATTGACTCAAGCTCATGATAGCATAATCGTAAAAGCGTTACTGACCTTGTTTTAGATGGAGTGCATGTAGCAATTGTTGAAGCTGAAGGCGCGTTTGCTCTTCGTGTTTGTAAGAAGTCTGTAGAGTAAAACACCGATATTATGCATTTTTGCAATAGCCTAGTACCATTCAACCAAACCAGGAACA
>CH001341.1:380460-392859 GCA_000149265.1 Ciona savignyi | reverse complement strand
GAAATTCTAAATAAATTGGCCATGAAACTCTGATCAAGGTATAATTAGTTATATTAAGTACAATTTGTTTTTATACACAATGCACTCAAAAAGTTTGAGTAATCGCACGATGGGCGCAAGGTAATCCAACGATTGCTTGTGTAATAACGCCCTTTGAATCTTCCAACATGGAGCTAAAACAGGCACATCTAATCTTAAATTTAATCTTCAATCGGCCCGTTGGTCTAACAGTTAAGTGCGTCGCCTTTCAATCGAAGGGTTACAGGTGCAAAACTGGTGGCTAGCTAGTGGGTTGTGTCCTTGGGCAAGGCACTTTACAGACATTGCCTGAACTGAGCGGATTAATGGATTAGCTACCAAATTAAAGGAACGTGTGTATCATATACAACAGACTGCAATAGCTCCGGTAAGCGAGGTGATCTGACGATTGCCGGTGTGTTAACCCCCTTGGTTTTCCAATTAACAGGGATAAACATATATATCCTATCCTAATATATTAATAATTATTTTTTTAGTCTTTTTTTTAAATCCTTACCAGCGAATGCAGATTGTGATGTCATATCCGAGCTTCCGTATGAATTACTTGCCCAGCATGAAACAACATCTCCAGTTCCAAACAATAAATTGGAAATCTCGCTCGATACTTCATGCTGATTCAGCATTGTGGTTGTAACAAACGCCACTTCTTTGTTGATTGTGATGTCATTAATATTCCAGTGAACAGATGGAGTGGAGTCTCCGATAAATTTGCAAGTGTACGATGATGTTGTCAATTTTGTCGCATAAACTCTCGCCTTTTTATCAACTGTAACATATAATAAATATGGATTGAGTGGATAATTTCTTTAAAGTTTTACCAAATCTCCTTAAAAAACAATTAAGTTTAATTTTTTACTCTAGTAATAAATAGCAGCATATAAGTAAATCACAAACACAGGAGCAGGAAAAGACGGCAAACTGAAAAGTTGTTAAACATGTCACTTAAAAAGGATATAAATATTAAATATAGCGTACGAGGCTGTTAAACCTAAGCAAGATTACAATAATTTGGAAAATTTTTAAAAAGTAAACGATTATTTAGTAGGCCAAATGAAGAAAAGTATGTGATTAATTCAAACCCCTTTGTACTGACAGTTTATGCTTTCAGTCTGGTTAAACTAGCGGAGAATATTGGATAGCAAACACTTGGACAGGTAGGATAGGTTATGCATGTTTATCCCCTTGGATGGAAAAACCAAGGGAGTTAACACGGCAATTATCAGCTATTGCTGTGTGTTGTGCATGATTCACACGTTCCTTTAATTTATTAGAACCAATTAATCCTCTGGGTTCAGGCAATATCCGTTAAGTGCCTTGCCCAAGGACACAACCGACTAGCTAGCGACCATTTCCACACCTGCAACCTTACAATTGAAAGGCAATGAACTTAACCGCCAGACTAACCGGCCTGACTTAGTGTAATATATTGCTAGAATGCAGGAATGTTCCATTATAAATACAAAAAACACGGTAAAACAAATAAATAAACCAAACTTACTTGTCACCGTGATAGCTGCAGATTGGGTAAGTGATGTCGCGTTGCAGGTATAAGCGCCTGAATCCTGTGCTAATCCTCGAGTAAAATATAAACGTGTTCCCAAATTGTTTTGCCAAAAAGTTTTTGCTGTGGTTTGGTAAACTCTGTCGCTTGTGTTTGTTGACACTGGTTGGGAGTTTCTAAAGAAAACAAAGTTAAAATAATTGCACATGAATGTACATGCAGACCACTGATAATCTTATTAATTGTGCTAACTGGCTTAACTATTATTTAAAGATTCTAGAAAAATGTTTTTCAGTTTATTTTTTGCTCTTTTAATACATTTAACATGAATAGCACAGATATTTAAAAAGGGTTTAAACAGCAAAACTATAGTAGGTAAAACATGCCAGTAAATACACATGGCATAATAGGTGATATCGCCGTTAAACATTTCATTAAGCATGTTGTTGGTATAGGACAAAAAAAGCATGGGTAAATGTTTTTATTTTATGTCTATTGCATGAATACTGTAACTGTTTAGGTACCTCCTAAAAATAAACAATTGTATATCCAACAGAAAACTATGTTATATTACATACAAATATTTAGTTTAGTTTATTTTTTTCGCTCCTTCGTTACAATAAAGAAGAATAAAACAATTATTTTACATTGAGGAGACAAAACGACAAAACTACAGTAGTTAAAACACGTCAGTGGATAAACACATTACAAATTAAGGAAAAAATGACGTGGCCGTTAAACCTTACATTAATACAAATAAGTTTCAACGAAACAAATTAAATCAAAATTAACTAATTAAATTTGGTGTTATTTAAGTCTTGAGTAAAAGTGTGCAAGCGCGACCCAGTACTGAGGGGGGAGCCGGCTTTCGGATAAAGTGGAAAAAAAATTTCATGTCCAAATATTTGCCCAACAGTAAACTCTACCTTATCCAAGACAGAGGGGGTGCAGGGTAGAGATTTGGCTTACAATCCACATAATCCACTCCATGCTTTACATTCAACATTGAATTTGATACAATTAGCTTTGTGCTTTTTACTGAAATGCAAAAATAAACTTTGGTGGCTAAGTTTATTATAAAAATGTAAATGTAATAAAAGTTAGAAATTACAAAATGGAAAGGTTAAATTTTCGCAACTCGTCACTAGCTAGTCGGTTGTGACCTTGGGCAACGCTTTTAACAGATATTGCGTAATCCCAGAGGAGTAATGGGTTTTACCAAATTAAGGGAACGTGTAAATCATAGATAACACACTACAATAGCTCCGGTAAAAAAGTTTAAAATTACTAAAACGAAATAGTATCAGCTTGCAATAATACTAAGATAAAATTGATGGGATATATCATGTTTATGACAGTGAATGAGAAAATCAAAGTGGTATACACACAGGTAATCGTCATATCACCTCATGCGCTCATTGGGTTACCATTGCTATAACAGTATGTTGTGTATAATTAAGACGTTCCATTTTGTGTATAATTAAGACGTTCCAATTTGGTAGAACACATAATTCCACTGCGTTCAGGCTATGACCGTTAAGTGCCTTGCCCAAGGACACAACCGACTAGCTTGGGACCAGTTCCGAACATGCAACCGGCTAAAAGGCAACGCGGTAATTCATCAAGCTATTTTATTAATAGCTTTAGCTTTTATAAATTCATTTAAGTAAGAAAACCAGTGAGTGTTAAGCAATGCCCACATATTCAACCTCCTAGATATCAATTAGGGGTGAATACCTAATGTAAAGTTATATTTCTGTATCATTGATTTAAATTCTTTGCATTTTTGGACGCTCGCCGATTTTCCATTATTGACTTGTTTAATTTTTTATTATTTGATTGCCTAATTTTCTGTATTTTTGGTTTTACCGTTTCAGCACAATTTATTTCACGAGCAACAGTGAAATAAATTGTGTCGAAACGCTACACTAATAAAACGAAAGTGACAATGACATATTCCACAATACCTTCAGCTTGGCAGATGTAATGAGCCACAGTTGAAGATGGAACAGCTTTCCAATACCAATTATCGATTCCACTATATGATTTAACTACGGCGTTTTTATTGTACAACCCCCCCGGGTGATAAATATGCCAATTGTTGTACTTTCCGTTTACAATATATGGTCCTTAAAACATATTAGTTATATTTATAATACTTATTATTCTTTAATTATACAACATATTCATGATTGTTTATCATATGGTCATTATTGTTTAACGATTTTCATGTTCACAAATTTTAAACTCGTTAATGCCGTACTCCATTTAAATAATGCTTTTAACAAAATTTAAATCACTGAATGTATTTTACTGCTGAAGGCATATGGTTTCTAATAATTATATAGAAACAAGTTAAAGGTTTGAAATATCTAGCGACTTAATATGGAAGCATAATTGGCCAAGCAGTTGGGATATAGGTTATGTAATACATTTTTGTTTCAAGAATATCATACACAATATTATATCAGCTACGATACTTTGTACTAAAAAAGTAATTAGAATGTTGCATATATGAACACTATTTAAAAATAGCTATGAACACATTTTACCACCATCTCCACGATATGTAGTTTTAAAATAGAACTTGACTCCAGTGGTACTCCATTCCCAACCAGTTCCATCTGATGTTATCACTGCATCTATGTATGCTGGAATCGTGAAATGTATTTGTTATTTTCGGTAAAGTGTGTCACTTTTTTGCTATGTTACACCGGGTGTATTCACTGACATGTTTTAACTATGGTAGTTTTCCCTTTTTCCCTGACTTCTTTTTCTATACCTGTGCTATTCTTCTTGAATGTAATAAAGAAGGAAAGAAAATGAAACTAAAATTCAACTATTGTAGTGTCTTAGAGTTTTGCGCCCACTGTGCACCTTTGCTTAAATTCTATTTATTTGTGACGTTGTGTTCTTTTTAGATTCCTGTTTAGTTGTGGCATTGTGTTTGGTTTATTTTGTTAATTACATATTTTCCTTGTTTTCCTATGTTGGCAAGTGCATGTGGGTAGTTGCAATATACACGTCGACCCGAGTGGTTATCGAACTGCAGGTCGAATCGCTACACTATTAATGCCAATGAGGTTTAGTCTAAGCCATATATAATCAAAATAACTTGATTTAAACACACAGCACACACATATAGTCGCTGTACTACTGTTTTTGAAATAAACATAGTGAATTGATTCAAGTCACACAATTTATATTGTGGTTAATCATGTTTATCTTTGTTGAAATTTACCACGTTGTTCTATTATTCCACTGGGTTTAAGCAAATTTCACTAAACTGCTTTTATGAAGTACACAACTACCTTGCTCGCAGATGGTTATTACATCAACATTTAATCTGGTGCTTAGCTAATGTCAGCTAATAGACGAATATACAAAAACTAAAACGTAAAAGAAAAACCTAATATGAATTTTGCACCTTCAGAATTACTAGTCATCCATTTTCCCTTGGTTTTGTAAGCACTGCCGGTGTTTTTAATGAAAGCTTGAGTTTCTGCATCTGGTATAATTGCAAGGTGTCCACCTTGTCCAATACATGCTGATTTTGCAATGCTATGATTTGCAGTTTGTGGAGAAAACATAAAGTAGCTGCCTTTGTAGTATTCCCATGCTAAGAAACAATGGGAACAAATGATATGGATGGAAAATGCATACGAGATACATATAAATAGAATAGGATATTCATACCAAGGGGGTTAACACATGGGCAATCAGCAGATCACCTCGCGCCCATCGTCGGGTTACCGGAGCTATTGCAGTGTGTTGTATATGATAGACACGTTCTTTAATTTGGTAGAACCCATTAATCCGCTGAGTTCAGATAATGTCCGTAAAGTGCCTTGTCCAAGGACACAACCGACTAGCTAAAGACCAGTTTTGCACCTGTAACCTTTCGATTGAAAGACGACGCACAACCGCCAGACTTAACGGCCAGAAAATATATATATATATACCACAATACCTTCAGTTTGACAGATGTAGTGAGCAACATTTGAAGACGAAACAGTACCCCAATGCCAACTATAGCCTCCATAATCTGAATTAACCACGGCGTAGTTATTGAAGAGTCCATTTGGTTGATAGATGTGCCAATTGTTGTACTGGCCGTTTTCTATTTCGGGTCCTTAAAAAGTTTCATTCCATTTTAATCTAGGATAGGATTGGGTATTCATGTTTATCCCCGGGAATGGGAAAACCAAGGGGGTTAACACACGGGCAATCGTCAGATAACCTCACACCCTCCATCTGGATAGTAGAGCTATTGTAGTGTGTTGTGTATGATATACTTGTTTCTTCAATTTGGTAGAACCCATTAATCTACTGGGTTCAGGCAATGTCCGTAAAGTGCCTTGTCTAGGAGACAACTGACTAGCTAGCATCCAGTTTTGTACCAGCAAACTTTCAGGCTGATAGGTGACGCATTTAACCAGCATGCTACTGGTCAAAAGCTTAAGTGTTATGGTAAAAGCTGTTCCTTTATTTTTAGTACAACTACAACCCATTATTCCACTGGGACACAGGTTAATTTGACAAGTAACTGTGTGGTAATGCCTCTTGTGTATTCCATTTTATAGGGATAAAACATTAACATCCTATTATATCCTATCTATCCATGACACTATTACCGTGTTAGTGTCTTTTTCAAGCTTTAAATGCAGGTTACACAAAACAGTTTAAGGAAAAACACACATTACACTGGCTATATCTGTTACAAACAAAGACAACATAATAAGTCAAAAAATTAATTAAGCTCTTAACACATCATACCACCCCTTCCACGTTGTGTAGTTTTAAAATAGAACTTGACTCCAGTGGTACTCCATTCCCAACCAGTTCCATCTGATGTTTTCACTGCATCTATGTAAGCTGGAATACACATGTTATTTATTTTTAATTCAAATTATTTTGCTACTTTAGACTGTTGGTGAAATGTGCCACTAAATATAATATAAATAGCTAACTAACCAAATAACCAGCAAACGCTGCTTTGTATTTGCCTAAACAACGCACACACAAGACAAACAATGTGAGGAACTAGTAAAAAATCTTTCCTTTAAACATTAAACTAAAAGAATAGATGAAATACGTAAGATATGATATTTATTTCAGTAAATGAGAATATACAAGTGGGCTTATCTAAGAGTTAATCATCAGTTTACGTCACGTCCACCGTTGAGTTAAATAGATATTGACCCGGACGTGATTTGACATACAACATTATGATGTGGAGTAATATATCGCTGAGATATGAAAAATTGCAGCTTAAGAAAAATGTCTTATAATTATGTTTTTATTGCACTAAAAGGTACATAATACCATAATTCATATTACTTGTAGTTGATCACTAAAACAATAATTTGGTAAACACACAAATATTCTATTCTGTTCTATGATAACAACCGCCACTTTTAATTGTTTTTAAAGGAGGTAAAGCGGGAAGGAGGGAAATTGCACACTAACACGCATAGTATGACATTAGAGTTAGTTTTAAACATGGGGTTGAAGTTAGGGTTAGTTCTGGGGTTGAGATTAGTGTTTAGTGCAGGCTGTGAATCCTCCATTCCTCTTTTCCTCCTTTTAGTGTTGCCCTTCCAATAGTTTTTTTAGTGTTGCCCTTCCAAAAACCTAATAGTTTTTTAACCAGTATCTTGCAGTGCGACTTAACAATAGTTCAAATTCTGATTTTATTACCAATAGAATTGCTGGTCATCCATCTTCCTGCAGTTTTGTAAGCAATGCCGGTGTTTTTAATGAAAGCTTGAGTTTCTGCATCTGGTATAATTGCAAGATGTCCACCTTGTCCAATACATGCTGATTTTGCATCGTTGTGATTTGCAGTTTGCGAAGAAAACAGAAAGTAGTTGCCTTTGTAGTATTCCCATGCTGAGAAAAATCAAAAACAAGTGCTATAATGACGTTAAAACTTTTTCTATTTAAAAAAGCAATCTGTGATATTCTGGCATTAGGGGAAATCCAAATTGTGAAATCCCCAATGTAGATACATTTCACCAATAAAAATCGTATAGGATACTGACCGAGTGAAAAGCAGCACGATTTCGAAACTTACCGCAGTAAAAATTATAACAATCGCAGACGTTATAAACGGTCAACGGTAAGATTACGTCTTGCAGCACACTAGTTTTAAATCTCCGATTAGTCTGGTGGTTTAGTGCGACGCCATTCAGCTGAAGGGTTGCAGGTACGAAACTGGTCGCTATAGCTTCAGTTCTGTCCTTGGGCAACTGAACGGACATTGCCTGAACCCAGCGGATTAGTGGATTCTACCGAATTGAAGAAACGTGTTAATCATACACAACACACTGCAAAAACTCCAGTAACCCGACGGCACGAGGTGATCTGACGATTGCCCGTTTTATAACCCCCTTGGTTTTCTCATTCACGGGAATAAACATGAATATTGTGTTTAAAACTTTTGTTTAAAAGTCTCTGGCTGGTCGGTTGTGTTTCCCGCATAACATTTGATTCTTTTTGGACTTGCATGATATGGTTGACGCGACCGATAGCCTAAGCCTACACATAAGGAAAAAACGGTCTTAGTAAAAGAAGAACCGAATAATGCTATAGCTGTCTATATGCATTACGTGTATATAATTTATTTTTTACCGAGCCAAGTTTTGAACTCTAGATTGGCTCGTGACTAGAACTGTTTTTTGTATATGCGACGGTATATGTATCGGTCGCGTTAACTATTCGGCCAAACGACCGTACTGTAATTTTATTAATTGTAACCAAATAAGAGAAACGTACTTTGCGGTCGCGTGGCCGAATTTTCAAAGCGACCTGTACGTACAAGAATTCTAAGCAAAAAAGATCTTACCTCCGAGCCCTATACGAGTTCAAAACCCTATATCCAGGTAAAAATAAATCAGAAAAACTTACTTTGAGCGTTGACAGTAACCTGGATCGACCATAATATTCCTAACAGTTTGGGAATACCCATTGTTGTGTACAGCTTTGCAGCCTATTTTTATTTAAAGTAGGCTTATGTTATTTTTTTATAAACTTTTATTTATTTAATTTTTTTTATGTGGGTTTAGAGGCCACGTCTAACTATACCGAAACTTTATAATTGATTGATTTTTAGACGTGTTCTAACGACTGTCGTTTTTCCATTTTTTTCCGTTTTTCAATTTTTTATCAGAGTTCCCGCTTCGGTTTTCATAATGGAAAATAAACAAAAAATAAACTAACCTAAACTAGCCTTATTCTTTTAATATGGTATTTGCTAAGTTAAAACGTAGCAGATACAAAAAGGACCATTATGTACAAAGCGTTTAGATTAAATGCTATGCTCCTTCTAGTTAGTTTTGGCATTCGATGTAAAGAAAGTATTGCGTGGTTAAAGAGGATGTGGGAAACTGCTTTAGTAAATACGAAGTAAAAACTGGTGGGCTATCTTATTAGTCATATATCCGTTTGTAACCAAAGATGGTAGTTTGACGCGCGACAAGTGTTTGGTGTTTTTGCATCTTCCAGGGTTAGTCACCTAAGCAACACTGTGGCATATCTGGCTTCTACATATGGAATTAAGTGTTGAGCCCCAATTCCAATTATAAACCATTGACTAACCTTAGAGTTCATACTTTTTTTTAAATAGTTTAAGTTTCTTTTTCCTGACGTGTCAGAATAACTTCGGTCACCAACAATTATTCCAAATATTTTTTTTTCTTTTCGTCCAAAAAGAGTCTTTTATTCCAATGATTTTTTACGGTTGTCAAACTTGTATTAAATTTATAATACAGGGATTGTTTCGGCAGCGCCGTGTGCCTAATCTTTTTCGGACCTTTTGGCACAATTCAGTCTTACGCGCCACTCTGATTGTTGTTTTGTATTACGCTAACTATTGACATACAAAGTAGATGTTGATGCGTGATGACGTGGCGAAGTGGCGCAGTGGCGAAGTGGCGAATTGGCGAATTGGCGGTAACTATAAAATAATGAAACAAATTAACATTTGTAGAAATAGTGCGATACCATAAAGAACACTTTAGCCACCTGAAACTTGTGCCTTTAAATATACTTCCGTGAACTACAGAAGTCCAGAAATAACTAATAGAATTGCAAAACGCCAGGTTCCGTTCACTACAGAACTCACATGAAAAAGGTGAATGCAGATCCAGGACACGTATCGCATGCATTACATACCCAATCATGCGGTTCAATTCGTGATGCATGCAATGACGTATAAATAAAACTGGGGACAGAACATGGCTCTCCTAAAATTGAACCAATTTTACACGTTACACAACACTCATGACGACTCCCAAACTGTACACGAAAATCCATTATTTAAGGCTCCTCGTCGGGGCATCGTCTATTTGCGTCTTCACTACGCAAGTTCGCTTCTAATGTTCTCGACGTCGCTTCCAACGATCTCGATGTCGCTTCCAACGGTCTCGACGTCGCTTTCCAACGTTCTCGACGTCGCTTCCAACGTGTTTGACGTTGCTTCCAACGTTCTTCGAAGTCCTCTCCGTTGGTCTCGGCGACGCATGCGACGGCAATACAAATCCCGCACGATTTGAACTTACCGCAAAGTGAGAACATAGGCCGTTGTTTCATGATTAAAAGTTGATTGGGTATAAGAGGTTCTGTTTCTCCTGGGTCGTTTAAAGTCACATCGTTCCCCAAAGCTAACTTCTTTATAGTTGGGTTGCTGCAACAACGTCTCTTTGGTTGCCATAAAAGTTTTTCGGCACAAATTAGATTACTGGGAAGTCGTTTTTTATCGCATCTTACTGGTAGTGGCATAACATAAGAGCCATCATCTTCTTGTTGGATATTTTTGCCAAGGATTTTTAGAAACTTCCGATCCTCTTGGATTACTGACTGCACATTGCTAAATTTTTTTTGAGAATCCGACTCAAGCCAATTTCGAACTGGTATTGGATTAATCACCTCTTTTGATTGAAATGGAATTACACAATTTTGTATTGGTCCATTCTGTACTTTCTTGTACCCTACGCAGCGATGTGAAACAACTTTAGTTAAATAGGGATTACCAACCTCTTCTGTACGCACGACTCCTACTATGCCCCAACCAAGAGCTGAACGCTGTGCGTACGGTTGGCATTCGTCTCCCGCTACTATTTCTCTCGGTCTGATTGCGCCAGGTACGTTCGTTCCAAGTAACATGCTTATTTCCAGATTATGCTGGTACGAAACTATCTTACTTGACATTGCTTTCAAATGATTCCACTTTCTTGCGTGCTCTTGTCGCGGGATTTGGCTTCGACTTGCTGGTATGTCGGGTCTAACGAATACGTATGGAATTTCAAATGAAACCTTGCCGTCGAAGCTATGCACCTCCAGATCGCATATCTTTTCGCTAGAAACCACGTCTTTGCAGCCCAGCATCGTGCTTAGTTCCACCAACGTGGACGTCCCTTGCAGCCCAAGCTGCGTCTTTAGCCCGTCTGATATAAATGAGTTATTTGATTGGGCGTCTAGTATACAGTAACACTGGATTTGAAGAGTAGGATTAGCTCTACTGCGTACTCTTACCGGTACAATCATGGATTGGTCCATGTCATATTTATTTAGTTTAGTGGAAGTACAGAGGCAGCCTGTGGTCGTTTCGATATTCGTATTGATATGTAACGAGGTCAGATGTAGTTTATTACATACCTTACAAGTCACCCGGTTTCGACAGTACCTCGCGATGTGATCTTGACTTGATCCACATGAAAAGCATATTCTGTTGTTTAGGATAAATTCGTGCCTATCCCGCCTCGTGATTTTGGCAAACGCGCTGCAATCGTCGATGTGGTGTCTTCCCTTGCAATAATGGCAATATAGCTCGCTCACAGGTTGCTCTCGGTCTCGTGCTCTGGTACTAAATGAATTAACGTAACGGTTGCCTTGGATTGCATTTGGCTGTATTCTTCTATTGCTGGACACATGCAGCTCTTGCAACTCCGGAATGTTCTCCTGATCGGAAATTTTAGTAATGAATTTAGCTAGTTCTGAAAAGGGGGGATAGTTTCCTGAATGTGACGTTTTCCATAGAGCCGTTTCTGCGCGCCACCGGTTCACGACAAACTGTGGTAACCGTGAAAGAATTTTCACACTCTCGGTAGGGTAATCTAGGACATTCAAGCAATATATACGCTGTTTAGCAATTTCCACTTGGTTTAGAAAATCGGAAAACCGACGCAGTCCACCAAAATCAGTTTGGGAAATCTTAGGCCAAGAATAAACGTTATCAATAAAAGCTTTTGCGATTACGCTTTCGTTTCCATACCGTTCTTTTAACTTTGATCTTGCTTCTACGTATGCGTGCTCACTTTGAAGGAGAAAGAAACCATCAACCAACATTTTAGGTTCGCCCTTGAGGTGTTGATTCAACAGGTTCAACTTCTGTGCAACACATATTGAGTTAGATTCTACGAGCGCGTCAAACGCCGTTTCCCATGCTGGGAACTTTAAAACAGTTCCGTCAAATATGTCTAACTTTATGGTAGGCAAGCGATGCACCGCAGGTAAAGACCGAAACTGTTGAGACTCACGTGAAGAATGGCGTGTCGTTGCTGCTTCCAAGATTGGCGTCCGAAACGGTGTGAATCTACCCGTCGATGAACCAACTCCTGCAGTACAGATTGGCGGTGGTATACTATCAGGTAGATCTTCCGCATAAATCCCATAAGGATTTTCTACGCGTTCAGCATCTAAACATGCAGCGCTTGTGGCAGCCCTTCCCGCAATTTCCTTACTTACTTGGGTAATCTCGAGATCCGTTTCGGCGTTGATTTGTCGCATTCGCAGCTCCTTTTCTTTTTCTATGTAAGGTATCTTTGCTGATAGGGCAGCTGATGCAACTTCATTCTCGT
>CH001341.1:352393-380360 GCA_000149265.1 Ciona savignyi | reverse complement strand
TAGTTCCATATCATCGATTTCCTTCATTAACGTTTGCAATCTTGGGTCATTATCTTTTGGAATTTTCCTTCTTACGGTAATGTTTTGTTCGTCAACATTACACTCGTCGATCGACCTCTTTCCATCTCCAATGCCTCCCGCGGCTTCGCTCATTGCGAATGAATGAACGTTGATTACAGAGAAGTTTCAGTTACTGTTTCGGCAGCGCCGTGTGCCTAATCTTTTTCGGACCTTTTGGCACAATTCAGTCTTACGCGCCACTCTGATTGTTGTTTTGTATTACGCTAACTATTGACATACAAAGTAGATGTTGATGCGTGATGACGTGGCGAAGTGGCGCAGTGGCGAAGTGGCGAATTGGCGAATTGGCGGTAACTATAAAATAATGAAACAAATTAACATTTGTAGAAATAGTGCGATACCATAAAGAACACTTTAGCCACCTGAAACTTGTGCCTTTAAATATACTTCCGTGAACTACAGAAGTCCAGAAATAACTAATAGAATTGCAAAACGCCAGGTTCCGTTCACTACAGAACTCACATGAAAAAGGTGAATGCAGATCCAGGACACGTATCGCATGCATTACATACCCAATCATGCGGTTCAATTCGTGATGCATGCAATGACGTATAAATAAAACTGGGGACAGAACAGGGATTTTGCGTGGTAAATTTGTTTTTTCAGAGTTTACTTGTTTGTTTCAGTTCATTTTGTAGCCTACATCTACAACTTTTTAAAAATTTAAACTAAATACTCTTTTCCGATACCGAATTATAGGATGTAAAAATATAAAATAATATTTGAAGTTCATTGGTTTGACCGGTTCCTTTTAGCGCCATCATTTAATGGTATCTGCGCTATCATTTAATATTAGGAAGTACCTAGCTTTTAAATTTCCGAGATAAGCTTTCTAACATACATTAACAACATTTCAACTTAAATTTATGTTATTTAAATATTTTTCTTTGATTAAAGACATCTATTTTGTGTAATGAAGAAAAAAGAAAAGAATACACTCAAGCGCATGCTTTTTTAATATCACGGACCAATACATACATAATGTATTGGTCCGTATTATTTAAAGTATAGTGGTCCGTAATTTGTTATACTGTTATATAGTATGTACGTACTGAAGTGTTTTAACTACTACGTAATAGTCCGGCCCGCGGATTAATGGGTTCTACCATATTGAAGGAACGTATCTTATATACAACACACTGCAATAGCTCCGGTAACGCGACGATGGGCGCGAGGTGATCTGACGATTGCCCGCGTGTTACCCCTTTGGTTTTCCCATTCACGCGGATAAACATGAATATCCTATCCTATCCTATTCATAATCGACGGTCTGTAATAATCTTTATTTTACGCTGCAAAAAGGCATGGTCTGTTCTTACGTAAACTATATTGTATATTTGTCCGAAGTATTAATGGTCATAATTTTCAACAAAGGTTCCTAATTTTTACCAAAGGTCTAAAAAATATATGGTTGTCTCGTAAACCAAAGCAATAATTTTGTGGTACACCGATTGACGAACAAGAATAGCCAGACTGACTTGAAATAGTTGTTAACCAAACCCTGAATAGCGCTTAACAACTGCGCACCAAACCAAAAACTTCGCTGATCCGAAGCCTAACAAGCTATGCTTCCCAAATCAAATCACCAAAATATGCTAAATTTTGTTTTAAATTGATTGGTCCTGTTAATCGTTCGGCCACACAACCGTACCACATGTCACATCTTGCTCGAAGAAACGTAATACTACATACTAGGATCTTTATGGCTATAGTCCGAATATGCCTTCTTCGGGAAATCCCTTAATGTTGCAATATCATTGGAAATACACACAACTACAGAGTAGTATAATTTACTTTGGTAAATTGTTAAAATTGCTTTTGTTTTACCCGACTTCTGCAACGCTTATTAAATAAGATCGTCCGGTAAAAAAACAATATTTCCACGTCAATTTTTGAGAATGGCTACAACTGGGCCCTCTCTTTCGAAGTGGGTGTCAAAAGAACTGGTGAAACTACTTGGAATCGCTCAAAATGACGTTGAGGATTTGTCCGCGTATTTGGTGACGATTGATAATCCAGAGGAATTGACTGGTTTTGTGACGGAATTGTTGTCCGAAAATGGATCAGAATCGGGGTTAGATGGTCCCAAGAAACAATTCATAAGAGATTTACTAGAAAGGTTAGTTTTTATGGATCTATTTTCATCTCATTTTTTTACTCTTGGGCGGACGATGCCAAACGTAGTGGAAAGCAAAAAAAGGAAACTGTTCAATAAATTAGGAAAACTTTAGTCCACCCCCAGAACTAACTATAACCCGAGTCCTAACACCAAAATAATCTTTACACTTTAATAAGCAAATTGCATTATTTCATGATTCTTTACTTTTATTTTTCCCCTTTAATTAACAATACACAACAATTTAAAACAAAATTAGTATCCAACATAATAAGAATAATAATTAATAAGTTAAGGAGATTTAACAGAGTAAAGGGTTAACTTGAGTCTTAGTTCTCCAGTGTAAGAATTATGGCCAATTTCGATGAAAAATAATCTATGATAAAAGTCAAGAGGTGTGATGAAGTTATGAAATATATGTTGAAAATAATGTATTTTGCAATGACAAGCTCTACAGCTCCATGATACCAAATTGCACCCCCCCCCAAAAAAAAAACTAAAAAAATTGGGTTTCTGTTTTTTTCTCAAACTTATCGTGTAGTATGCTTAGAAAGACATGGTTTAATTAATGTGTCGCTCAATTGTTTATTTGACCTACTGGTTAGCCAAAATATTATCAGTTTAAAAGAAGTGACATCATTTACTTTATAGTTGAATATTAGATCATCAGAACCTTCTATTTAACAGATGGGAAAGAGTAAGAGTCCCTGACAATGTAATGGTGTACAAAAAAGCTGACGAAAACAGTATCGACAAAAAAATGACGGGTAAAAAGCTTCCATCAGCGAACACAACCAACCCTTTTGATATGAGCAATATGAAGGAAGGCTTGGGGAGTCCTGAGAAAAAGACTAAAAAGAAAACAAGTTACGTTTCACTTTATGGTAAAGATGGACAGATGAGAACTGACACCGTCATTATACCAGGACGAAATATTTGCGAATGCCAAGCTCAAAAGCACAGGTACATGTTTAAACTAATGATGCTGGTGTTTTGGTGCTAGAAAACGGGGAAAACGAGGACACAAGCGACTAGTTAGCGACCAATTTCAAACCTACAACCCTTCAGCTGAAGGCGATGCACAATTTACCAAGCTAATTTATCAGACTGAAATTTTACTCCGTTTAACAATAAAAAAAAGATTTCTATCACAGCTTGGTGAACAATTGTTTAAGCTGTGGTCGAGTGGTTTGCGAACAGGAGGGCTCAGGTCCATGTTTATTCTGCGGCAACCTAGTTTGCACCAAGGAAGAGAAAGAAGTTCTGGCACGAAAATCAAACAAAAGTGAAAAACTCCACAAGAAGCTGATGAGTGTAGAGGGTGGAGGGGTGTTAAACAACACAGGTATGGACATTTATGCTATCGGTGCTTCTAATGAAACTTTTATAGACTTCTTTTACGTTACCTATTAATTCTGTTATCAGCTTGGATATGATATAGTTAAACAATACAGGATCAGGTATGGATAGTTGTGTGGTCTGTGCAGCTTTCCAAATGCCTGCGAATGAAACTTTTATAAACTTCTTTTGAAATAACTATTCACAGATAGGATATGATATTTTTGTTTATCGACATGAATGGGTAAACATAAGACGTGTTATTGCACAGGTAACAGTCAGATTACCTGGTGCCCACTGTCAGGTTACCGGAACTATTTTATTAGGTTATTTTAAGTTTTGAACCCATGAGTGTGTTATATATGATGAAAATGATACTGTTTAAGTTTCACCCAATGATTCACTTGTATCAGGCGAGTCTGTTACATGCTTTGCCTAAGGACAACCGACTAGTTAGTGACCAGTTTCGAACCTGCAACCCTTCAGTTGAAACGAGACGCACTAAACCCCCCAAGTTATATTCAGTCAAACATCGTGCGACCGGTTGGTCTGGCGGTTTAGTGTTACGACTTTCAACTGAAAGGTTACTATTTCGAAACGGACATTACTTGAACCCATGGGATTAATGGGTTCTACCAAATTGAAGGTATGTGTCTATCATACACAACACACTGTAACAGCTCCGGTAGCCCGACGATGGGCGCGAGGTGATCTGACGATTGCCCGTGTGTTAACCCCGTTGGTTTTCCCATTCACGGGGATAAACATGGATATCCTATCCTATCTATGGGAATATACATGATTATTAAATATCCTATCGTATTTTGTACTCATCAATGTTTTTTGTTCAGGGTCAACATCATCAAACATCCAGAGTGCTTTAGAAAAAGCTCGCGCTTACAAGGAAAGGTTGTTAAAATACGATCGAAGTTTTGCAAAACGAACTAAAGTCATTGATGACGAAACAGATTATTATTCAACCGATTCTAACATCTGGCTTAGTGAAAGAGAGAGGAATCTATTGAAGAAAAAAGAAGAAGAAATAAGAGAAAAGAAACATGGTTCCCGTTTAAATAGAAAGGTTATATATTTTTTTTCAATGTATTTTTTTATTTTTATATATATTTTATTTTATTTTTATTGTTTGTTGAAATTTTTTTAATAAAAAGTTTAAGGAACAGAACACCACTATTGTTAGGCAATAGGCGCAAAACTGGTTATTAAAACTATGAAAACTTATTCTAACCCTTCCTCAAACAGTTATCTCACCCCCAGAACTTACGGTAACTTTTAACCCAAGCCGCTACACTAACCTTAACGTCATAATCTTAATTTAAGTGTGAAGCTTTTCTCCTTCACTCTTTTCCCTCTTTTAGTGTAACAACTAGGCCTATTGTTTTTATACAGTGTTCCTGTAAACTGCGATGTTTAGTTTCTTTTTCTTTCTGTTTTACTATTAACATTTATACAGGCCGCTACCATATTTAGCATATATAAATTAAAATAAACAGTCAAAATAATTATTATATTTTTTTATCCAAATGCATATCATTTGAAGTAATAAATGATGACACTTTACATTGTGATATGACTAAAAAATATAGCTGTTTTTCGTAATCATTTTAACGATATTTTTCCAGGTGACTTTAGACATCGCTTCCAGAAAAGTGGTGGATGACGAGAGTTTTGATTATGATGCAACAAGGGACGCCGAGATCATGGCCGCCAATTTCGGGCATTTATCAAACGAAACAGAATGTGACCTCGCCAAGGACGTATCGAACAGCAAAGAGAATTTTCCAGAAATCGCGAACCCAAACATCAAAGGTCCAGCCCCGGTCTATTTAACAGAAGTCGCCGAAAAGTTGGAAAAAACAATAAATCGAGTTTGGAAAGGAAGTAACAAGCGCTTGCAAGATGAGCAGTTGCTGATGCTGTCAGACCCGGGAGTCTGCCTCAGTATGCACCAACCGTGGGCTTCCCTGCTCGCCAAAGGAATAAAACGCCACGAAGGAAGATCCTGGTGAGAAAATGAATTTTGTTTTATACAGGGTGACCCTAAAAAAACGGGCCTTAAATCTAGTTAGGCCTTATTTCTTGGGTTTTGAGAAAATGATTTATAAAGTAGTGAGAAAATGATTTTGGTGAGAAAACGATTTTTGTTTTATACAGGGTGAAAAAAAACGGGTCCCAAATCTAATTAGACCTTATTTCTTAGTGTTTTGAGAAAATGATTTTAGTGAGAAAATGATTTATACAGGGTGACCCCCGAAAAAACGGGCCTCAAATTTAATTAGGCCTCATTTCCTAGGGTTTTGTCCAAATCCAATAGAACTTTGGTCATAACTAGTAATTTATCAGATTAATTTATCTGTTTAATTACCCACGTAAGGTTACTCAAGATACTCACGTAAATTTCTACACGCGTGTGAATTCTTACTTTCCCGAAATTTGATGGATTTTTGGTCCTGTAATCTGTCGTGTGAGACTGCTTTCTTCTGTTTTAGCAAGTTGCTCTTACGAAAGCTTATGTGATACATGTTTTTCCATCCATGGAAAAAACACGAATATCTTATCAATATATTATGTTCTTGGTTAGAAAATGACTTACACTTAATACATTTTTTGAGATGCAACGTATATTAAAATCGCATCTGTAAGTGTCAATATGATATTGTTTGCCTTGGTTACAATTGTTTAAAATTGCACCAATGGGGATAAACACGAATATCTTACCCATAACTATATTTTAATTTACTGACAGAAAGCAAAGGATGGGCAAGCTGAGAAAAAAAATGTTTGTTTCAGGTACTCGAACCACCGCGGTAGATTATGGATTGCTGCAGCAGCTAAGAAGCCCTCAGACGCTGAGATAGCTGCAGTGGAAGAACAACATAAAATGCATTGGCAAGCTACTGATGGGCTGGACGCAATGCCTGAATTCCCAAAGCAATACCCAACAGGCTGTTTGCTCGGCTGTGTTCAGGTACATAGAAGTGTTTGTTCTCGTCAATGATGAAAAAGGTGTCTATGGCTTAAAGTTGTTCCATCTGCAATGTTAAGTCCCCCAAAAGGTTATTTTTTGTCAAATTACCATTAATAAAACCTGTTTAATTATCTATTTAGGACCTTGTTTTACTACACATTTAGCAGTTACATGTACAGTTTAAAGGTTTTTTTCAGTCCTTGGCAATCACACAGGCAATCGTCAGTTTACCTATTGCCCAACGTTTCTTCAATTCAGTCCGGCCCGGTGGTCTAACGGTTAAGTGCGTCGCCTTTCAATTGAAAGGTTGCAGGTGCGAAACTGGTCGTTAGCTAGTAGGTTGTGTCCTTGGGCAAGGCACTTTACGGACATTGCCTGAACCCAGCGGATAAATGGGTTCTACCAAATTGAAGGAACGTTTCTATCATATACAACACACTGCAATAGCTCCGGTAACCCGACGATGGGCGCGAGGTGATCTGACGATTGCCCGTGTGTTAACCCCCTTGGTTTTCCCATTCACTGGGATAAAGATGAATATCCTATCCTATCCCAATTCAGTTGAACCCATTAAGCCGCTTGCTCAAGGACACAACAGACTAACTATCGACCAGTTTCAACCTGCAACCCTTTGGCTGAAAGGCGACTCACTTAACCACTAGACTAACCTGTCGGATAAATTTCAGGTAAAAGAGGTTCTTTCACAAGAAGAATACTGTGATAAATATCCTAATGGAGAATCTGGTGGTGCATTTGTATTCGTATGTGAAAATCCTATTGAGTTGAAGTTACTTTTCCCCGTAAAAGGAAAACACAAGATTTGGAAAATTGACCCAAAGACTCATCTTAATGCAAAGCGTGGCCTTAACTTGTAACAGAAGTCTAAATTATAAAAGTTCAATTATTTATTGTGTTGTTAAGATTAATTGTGGGGAAAATTAATGTTCTTTTCTGTGAAATAAAACTTTATCAAAGATTGATATTAAATGATTTATAAGGCTTGTTTTGTTTTATTCGTATATAGTTTTTTTTCTATAGCAACAAGAGAATATAGGTAAAAGGCATATTTTTACCCAGCTGGTTAAATCATTATCCTTGAATTAGCTGAAACAATGATTAAAGATGTTTGGTATTCCGTTGTGCCATTCTCTTAATGTCTCCTAAACTTAAATAGAATTCTTTCACCTTATTTTTTAATATAATGAAGTAGCGAAAGAATAAACTAAACTTTACTGACAAGACTGCCATTGGGTGGTATCTAAAGGCATTTTTTTGCCTTAATTTGTAATGGGTTTATCCACTGACGTGTTTTAACTACTGTAGTTTTGCCGTTTTATCCTGTCTCCTCAATGTAAAATAATTGTTTTATTCTTCCTTACTGTAACGAAGGAGCGAAAAACTAAAGTAAACTAATCCACAAAATTCACAAGTTTTGCCTTTTAACTGACCCAATGTAACGTGCTTGTTTTTAACGGCTAAAGTTTCGGTCCCATGATGCACTTATTACAAGGGCCGTTTTTTATAGAGTAGACGGTATATGAATCAGCCGAGTTTTACCATCAAACCGTTCGTGGACACTTGTTATAACGTTTACCATGTGATTTTTTAATCCACCGGGACCCGGAAAAATGAGGACTTTTCGTTACGATTTCTATTCGATTATTATTTTCCCCATACAAATTATACTTCTGTGACTAGGGTTAAAATAGTTACCGTACTAACAAATCAAGATGGCGGCGCACACAAAAACGTACTCTCAAGTTCTTTTACGAAATATTTCGCGCTTTACTCAAAAAGGATTATCCACCAGAAGTATTTCTGTTGTTACACAGTCGCAGTTATTAAATGGTAAGTTTGTGCAACCCTAAAACAAGGGAAGAAGGGCGCTAACTAATCTGACAATTGCCTGTATGTTAATTGTTAACCCCCCTTGAGTTTTCTACTGACTGGGATAACCGTAAATATCCTATTCTACAAAAGAATGAGTGAAACAATCTTAACCCAATAAGTAAACCTAATTTTCAACCCAAGCCCTAACCATTTCCATCTTTCCCCCCATTTAGTTTTCTCTATGGTAAAAGTTGAATAAAGTTGAATAAACCCTCTATAGGAATTATTGATTCTTGCTTAGTTTTAACAAGTGTCATGCTAAATTGACATGTGATTTCAGGGTGCCTCTAAATATTACAGGACCGCTTGGACTGTTTGGAGCGCTTGGATTACTTAGATTGCTATGGAAAGTAATTCTAACCCTTTCCCAAACACTAATCTCAACCCCAGAACTAACTTTAACCCCAACCCTAACATTAATATCTTGGCTTTTGTAATTACGAACTATACTAAGCGATCCAAGCGCTCCAAGCGATTTAAGCGCTACATGCGATCCAAGCGGTCCTGTAGTATTTAGAGGTACCAGTGATTTCACACTCAGCATCTTTAATGGAGTGGCGTACCACTTATTCTTTTATGTCAATTGTGTGTTTTTACCTATGCATTCTACCCGAAAAGTGAAAAGAAAATAATATTATGGTCAACCCTATTTTTTAGCGAATTAATTTTAGTGCTTTCACCTTGAAAAACTGTATTTACAAATCCTTAACAAACCATAAAATTAAAAACAACATAAAATTTTTTTTCAGCCCAAAATCGACGCCAGGGAATCAATAGAGCGACAACGATCCGAAATCATCCTCTCAGACTCTTCTCCTCGCAAGTGGAGGCGAGTCAGGAAGAGGAAGAAGATCTTCACAACATCATCAAGGATGAGGAGAGGATCGTGGGAGAAGCGGACGAACACGAGTTTCAAGCGGAAACTGCTGAACTCCTGAATATCGTCGCTAAATCACTCTACTCGGAAAATGAGGTAAAATCGTGGTATCCCTGTGTTTTCCTAATGTACTAAAAATTTGCTTTTACGAATTGGTTAGGCCTCTAAATGAATAAATAAGGGCTGCATATTACTTTAAATTGCCATGCAAATTACATCTTAAACTATAATCTAACAATATAATCTGATATGTAACTATAATCTGACAAAAATTGAAAGCAATCATTCTACATAAACAGTTTTATTTCTAGATTTTTATAATATTTTTGGCAGAATCAAGGTACATGCACAGCTCTTACCATTGTAAATCATTTATTTGACAATTATTGTGCCGGTTATTCATTATCAAAACCAAGGTACAACCTTAATCAACAAATTAATTTCTAGGTTTTTATCCGAGAAATAATCTCAAACGCAAGCGACGCTCTCGAGAAACTCCGATACAACCAACTGACCACCAGGGGCGACGGAGAGGACCTCCCGCCGATGGAAATCCACATCAAGACCGACAAATACGAGAACACCTTCACCATACAAGACACTGGGATAGGTGCGAAACTGATCGCTAGCTAGTCGGTTGTGTCCTTGGGCAAGGCACTTTACGGACTTACCTGAACCCAGCGGATTAATGGGTTCTACTAAATTGAAGGAACATGTCTGTCATATACAACACACTGCAATAGCTCCGGTAACCCGACGGTGGACGCGAAGTGATCTGACGATTGTCCGTGTGTTAACCCCCTTGGTTTTCCCATTCATGGGGATAATGATGAATATCCTATCTCATCCTATAGGAATGACAATGGAAGAGTTGACATCGAATCTGGGAACGATCGCGAGGTCGGGTTCCAAAGCTTTTCTGAAAGCTGCGACGGAAAAAGGTTTTTGAGTTTTTTTATTTCTTTTTTAAAAGTGAGGAATTTTCATTTTTTCTGTATGTTGTGACAGTTGAGATAATTTGCATAATGTAATAGATGGATTAATTTGCATATTAGAATAGATAATGCAAATATGATGTTGATAAGCAAGAGACAAGAATTAATACTTAAAATCATGATTAGGAAACTTTTTTTCGTATATATTTTAATAAAATTCATCTACCTAAATTTAAAAAAAAATTAAAATTGTATTGAAAAAATATACTGTACAGTGTACACCCTAAACTAAAAGAAAAATAAAATAAATTGTATTGAAGAAAATATAAAATTCTGCCCAGTAATTAAAAAAAAATAATTGAAAGTGGATGACTCTGTAGCCCGAAACAATTGTCTCTAAATTTTGAACATTTATTGATTATTTAATATGTAATAATAACCACCACATATTTGGATATTATGTCATTCTAAGAACTTGTACACTTTGTCATGTACCAGTAAATTTAGACTTTTTTAGTTTTTAGTCTCAATCTTACAGGTAAATACTGTGAACTTGTATTCCTGTAGGTTATTAATAACCATCACCACTAATGATATCCAGCTTTATCATTTGTTATGAACTTTAGAGTTGTGCTAGTCCTCTCTTAGAGGTGAATAAAGTAAACTTTTATTCTCTGTAGGTGACGCCAATTCTTCTATCATTGGTCAGTTTGGCGTTGGGTTTTACTCCACGTTTATGGTGGGCAACAAAGTGACAGTGTACACCAGGTCACATGACTCAGACAGTACAGGTTATTCTTGGACATCTGAAGGGTAAGTGTGCTTTGTAAGTTTTTCAATATATAGTTATATCATGATACATTACATTAGTATGAGTGGATTATTAGGTTTTTAAATGTTTATATTTAGTTTTATTATTGAAAGTAAAAAAGGCGATAGTTCCAACTGTTTATACTTTACATAAAAGGGAATTACATAAAAGACCATAGGCTGTTAAAACCCAGATAAAACAAGTTTAATTTTAAACAAAATAAATCAGACACAAATTGTAACAAAAATTGAAAAATTGTAAAAATGCATCATTATCCCTCCCTACTTACCATAATGTTCTGCCAAATTTAAATAGTGTTGCGAGATTAATAAAAGTGATTTTGCAAGATTAGTTTAATTCAGATAGAGGTATGAGCTCTTGGTAAGATTGAAAAATATTTCATTCCCAGAGGGGTGTCGTACAAAATCACTGAAGCAGAACAAGTTACCCCGGGGACGAAAATCGTGGTCCATTTGCGTCCAGAATGCCGAAAATTTGCCGAAGAAGAGACGGTAAAAAACATCATCAAGAAACACAGTGCGGTTTGTTGGATTCCCTGTGCGTTTGAATGGGAAACTTCTTAATGCAGTTAAGGTAATATATCTTCATTTTTATTTTTGATATACTGTAGCACAAATTCAGGCCAAATGGCCTATGTGGTTAGTGCCTTGCTTTTCAACCAAACGGTTGCAGTTTCGAAACCGGTTGCTAGCTAGTCACTTGTATCTCTGGGCAAGCCACTAAGCCTGCATAGTTTAAAACAGGGGGGTTAATATAGTTGTTTTTAAAGTAAAAGAATTTTTGCCAAATTGAGTGATATCATTTCGCCTTTTTAAACTGCATTCCTAAATTGATTTCGCTTTAAACTAGACATGTAAGCCCTTAAACTAAACTAAAATTTTCTTTTAAAATTTGCTTAAACATTGTAAACGGAAATTCAGACATAATTCTAAACAAATTCATATATTTTATCACAATAACAATATTAATGCACTTTTTCACTCCTGGAAAATTGATAGTTAACATCAATGTCCTATTTATCGCAAATCTCTCTTTTACCCAGCCTCTTTGGACTCTGGAACCAAGAGACATAGATGAAGACCAACATTTGAATTTCTTCCGCTATTTATCCAACAACCAGGACGACCACTTTCTCTACAAACTCTTCTATAAAATTGATGCTCCTCTCAATATTAGAAGGTTAGTGGTTCGATCTGATGTAAATACATCGATTTAGTAAGAGCAGAGAATCATTTTTAAGTAAGTGACTGTTTGGGACATTTTTAAAACAACTGCAGTTTCTTGTTTTAATTTTTTAATCAATTATTTTTATATTTTTTGTTTAATTTTTCTTGCAAAAGTGTTTGTGTACGCCATTTAAAAACAAGTAAAAATTGATGGTTTAATTTGTTTTCAATTTTTTTTGTTTCAAATGTCCAAGTAGCACTGCAGTCATACACACCTTTAATTTCTAGCCCTCCCCATCCTTACCGCTACCTATGCAAAAGGGATCCCAGTCTCTGCGCACTAAACTTCTTAATCATACTTTGTGTTATTAGAATAGGATATTCAGGTTTATGTTCATGAATGGAAAAACTGTGCGCCCATGGTCTGGTTACCGGCGCTATTGCAGTGTGTTGTATATGATTCGCATGTTTCTTCAATTTGTTAGAACCCATTATCCCGCTGGGTTTAGGCAATGTCCGTTAAGTGCCATGCCCCAGGACACAACCGACTACCCAGCGACCAGTTTCGTACCTGCAACCTTTATTGTGCTGTGAATGAGTCAAGTTTATACAAGTTACCACAGTTACTTATATCCTCAGCATTTTCTACGTCTCCGAACAACAGCCAACCATGCTGGACATGGCGCGAGACTCTTCCGGCGCGTCCGGCGTCTCATTGTACAGCCGAAAAGTGCTTGTGCAGCACAAAACTACCAACCTTCTCCCAAAATGGCTCCGATTTTTGACGGGCGTCGTTGACAGCGAAGACATCCCACTTAATCTAAGTCGCGAATTACTGCAGAACAGTTCGCTTATCAGGTGGAAAAATTTGCGTGAAATTCCGTTTTTCTGCTGCTGTTTATGTTTTAGAACGCATTGTTTGCAATTTTACCTGGAATTTAATGAACCATATTTTTGGTGAAACTAACAAAGCTGTAGTTTTTGTATGCAATTACAATGCATTTATTTATACTAAATTAAAAACTATTAGTTTGTATATTAAGTACACAGTAGAATTGATTGCAGAATAAGCAACCAACCAAACCAAATGCAATTAATCTTTGCTTAGCTGAAACATAAAGTTGTTTGTGCCAAGGGCGCAATTTTTAACACTAGGGTTCGATTTGCACCCCTGCCACCCCTTAATTTTACGCCTATGCTTTAACAGTTTTGACTAGTATAGTGTTTAGTAGCATATTAAGTTCCTACTTCCACATATAATACAATTGATGTCTTAAATTTTGAACTAATTTTTACCTTTTTTCAGCAAATTAATAGAAACGCTAGCTGTTTAAAAGAAAAAAAGCATGTTTAGTTCCCACTTGCACATATAATGCGATTTATAATAAACGATTTTTTCATTTCCCCAGCAAATTAAGAGAAACGCTCACAAGTCGTCTGATCCGTTTTTTCTTGGACCAAAGCAAGAAAGATCCGGAAAAATACTTGAAATTTCATGCAAATTACAAACTTTTTATCACTGAGGGTGTTTTGTCTGAGGATATCCAAGATAAAAGGGTGAGTTTATGTTAATAGAGTATTGTCTAAATCACATTGTCCAATAAACCTTTTATTTGAATAAATTGATTCTATTTGAAGCAAAGCCTTAAGATGTGCAAAATATCAGGCATATTAAATTTGTCATTGAAACATGCTGAATAACTTTTTTTGTCCTGTCATTATTTAAAAGCCAAGGTAGTGCCTTTTATATGGATACATATTGGAATAATATTTAATAAATCAAACAAAAACTGAATTAAGTGACATTCAGAAAAGTCTCAATATTAAAGAAATTGAAGGTCACATACATATTTCACCGTTCATAATGGTTCATTTTTACATGGAATTTACATCCCTGATAAAACACATAGTTCCCATCCATAATCCCCACCGCGTAAGTTTTTAAACCAAACTCTCCACAACAAAGGAAGAAGTTGCGCAATTGTTGAGATACGAATCATCCAAACTGGAAGGTGGGGAGGTGACAAGCTTGAAAGATTACATCGGCAGAATGGAGGGAGAACAACGGAACATTCTCTATCTGTGCGCTCCCAGGTGAGATAGGATGCTTCCCTGTGATTGGGAACACATGATTGCGTTTCATGAGATTTCGTTTTCCATGATTGTGTAAACATGATTGGGTTTCATGTGATTTGGTTTTTCGTGATTGTGTTTCATGTGATTTGGTTTTCCGTGATTGCATTTCATATGATTCAGTTTTCCGTGATTGTGTTTCATGTGATTTGGTTTTCCGTGATTGCATTTCATATGATTCAGTTTTCCGTGATTGCGTTTCATGTGATTTGGTTTTCCGTGATTGCGTTTCATGTGATTTAGTTTTTCGTGATTGCGTTTCATGTGATTTGGTTTTCCGTGATTGCGTTTCATGAGATTTGTTTTTTTGTGATTGCGTTTCATGTGATTTAGTTTTTCGTGATTGCGTTCATGTGATTTGGTTTTCCGTGATTGCGTTTCATGAGATTTGTTTTTTTGTGATTGCGTTTCATGTGATTTGGTTTTCCATGATTGCGTTTCATATGATTTAGTTTTCCGTGATTCCTTTTCCCTGATTGCATGTCATGAGATTTGGTTTTCCATGATTGGGGAGACGTTATTGGGTTAAAGTTTCATGATTTATGTTTTAACCGAAAACACAAGTAACTGTCGTAAACATTAGGTTAGAATGAGATTAATCTTTCTGAATGGAAAATGGTGATAGCACACATATGTAGTCTTTAGACTACATTAAGCCAGGTATGGGCAACGTGAGCCCTACATGCTGGTTCCGACATGTAAAGGGATTTTGACTGACCCGCAGACTATATCTATCTAATCATACCATGTCATTAAGATATTAAATACTATTGATGTTATAATGTTGCCCAACAAGAACTTCATTTGCCCACATCTGGCCCGTTGACTAGAGAAGTTGCCCACCCATGCATTAAGCCCACCATTAAATTACCGAAGCTGTTTAACTTTTTATTGTATATACTGTAGAATTGCCAGTATTTTTAAATCCTTGCTAATATAAATAAAACCCAACTGAAACTGAATCCGTTTAAAAACCGGTTTAATTCTTTCCTTACAATAATTAAAATCACATCACAAACGTCCTAACAATTCCACTTCTACAGTCGTAACCTGGCGGAGTCCTCTCCGTACTTTGAGTCGCTGAAAGACAGCGGAAGAGAAGTATTGTTCTGTTACGATCCCTATGATGAGGTCACAATGCTGCAATTGAAAACTTATGACGGGTATGTTTGATTGGTTAGTTTGCGTATACCGAGTGTATCGGATCCAATTTGTTAAAAAAATGAAAAAGCAAAAGGTGTTAGGCAATCATCAGATACCTCATGCCCATGGTCACTTGACACTGCCTTACCCTTAGGTACCTTAAAGCAGTGTAGTGTGAAACAATTTATGTTTTACTTATTTAACCCCTGAGGTGAAACAATTTCAACAAAGTGTGTTGATTCCAAACCCATCCAAATATATATCGACTGGTTTAGTTTATTTATTTTTTGCCCCAGTTTTTAAAAATGACAAACGAATAAAATCACGACACAGGAACGGGAAAAGACGACAAAACGAACAGTCGTTAAAACAGCTCATTATAAAAAGGATATAATTTAATAAATATATCGGTTGGTTTCGATCCTGCTACCTGTCTGGCTAACCAGAAGGATTACAGATATTTTCTAGACTTTAACCCATTGATGTAATTGGTTTATCATAAATAATACCGGTAAATATGCTGTATAACCTCTGGTTAGCCAGGCTAGCGCTTGTGAACTAACCGTCAGGGTATGTTGACAATAGCAAGCTCACATTTTACAACCTTAATCTGGGGAATTCCCTAGTAGTTGTGACATCATTATGAAGTCCAATTATCATTTTGTTTTTTTTCACTATGGGATTTAATCAGTTGTAATCCGTTTTTCGTTATTTTCCAGAAAACAACTTTTCTCGCTCGAAAACGAGGTCGTTGCGTCGTCGTTCAAGACCGACAACGACCCCAAACCACCAGTAGAGGGCGAGATAACCATGTCCGACTCCCAATCTAAAGATTTGACCGATTGGGCGAAAGCGGCGTTAGATGTTAAAGTCACAGATGTGAAGGTAGAATAAGAACAAACTTACACAATATGACTGATCTATAATATCAATCAATACAATATAATGATATGGTTATCAAGATTTTGAATAAAACGTGTTAAAAAGATCATTTGTAACATGTATGTTAATAATAAATACAGCCTATAGTAAAAATAGAGTTATCAAACAATACAATGGGTTAAATGTAGTTTCTCTCAACCAATTTGTACAGCATACATAATTTAAAATATTAGCCCTGCCGATTCGTCTAGTGGTTTAGTGTGCCTACGTCGCCTTTCAGCCCAAGGTTTGCAGGTGCGAAACTGGTCGCTAGCTAGACGGTTTTGTCCTTGGGCATATATACCATGTCACTAACGTAATAGATAAATTGTAACAATGATATATTGCTATGAATGACATTTTTCTTGATATAAATTAGTGTATAACAAATCTGAAGAAATAATAAAACAACAGGTGTGGTATATCAACAGGGTTTTTCATTAAATTTTAACAAATAGGTTTTAATCCGAATGAGAACTAATGTCGCTGGTAAATAAAACTAGTCGATTAGATTAAAGTGGAATCTGTGCTCTTACATATGCTCGGTGTGTACTTCCTAAGTATACGTATTTCTGAGTAAAAAATCTTAAAAAAACAGGTAACCGACAAACTGGATGGTATGGATAACAGATATAACGAGTTATTTTCAATTTTGTGGAACCCATTAATCCATTGGGTTCAGGCAATGTCCGTAAAGTGCCTTGCCCAAGGACACAACCGACTAGCTAGCGACCAGTTTCGTAACTGCAACCCTTGGGCTGAAATTATAAATTATGTATGCTGTACAAATTGGTTGAGAATAACTAGATTTAACCCATTGTATTGTTTGATAACTATATTTTTTAAGTAACAAATAATATTTTTAAAACTACTAGAAAATGATTTCGGATAACAAAGGATAAAATGCGTGAAAAAACCCATAGGTAACCGACAAACTGGACAAGTTTAGATTTTGATCCGAATGAGAACTAATGTCGCTGGTAAATAAAACTAGTTAATTAGATTAAAGTGGAATGCTCGTACATATGCTTGGTGTGTATTTCCCAAGTATACGTATTTCTGAGTAAAAAATGCATAAAAAACAGGTCACCGATAAACTGGACAAGCATCCAGCCATGGTTACAGTATGGGAGATGGGCTCGGTACGCCATTTCTTGAAGAGCCAATATTTAACGGATCCAAAAGGATTGTCGGAAAGTGAGAGAACCGCTTTGTTCAAACCAACTTTGCAATTGAACTCCAAGTGAGTTACTGACTTTCTGTGTGTGTATATTTTTGTGCGACGCAATTTTTTGGTTGATATTCCTTTTGTAATGTAAAACATGGAAAAAAAACTTTATTACGGCTGTCAATAGAATAGATTTACGCTTTGTTCAAACCAACCTTGCAATTGAACTCTAAGTGAGTTACTGACTTTCTGTTTGTGAACATTTGTATGTGACGCATTTCCTTTTAAAATGGCAAAACAAATAACCTCAACTAATTAAAACACAAAGCCAGACATGTCCACTTAACCTAGGTAATATCTTTTTAAGTTGTTGACATAAAAACTTGCGTTAAGGCAAAAATTGTATAATGGCATGTTATTGTTTTGTGGGCATAACTTGCAGGTTTGTGGGTTTTTTAATTTTATCCCCATGGGTAGGTCAATGATCATAAAATAACCCACTAACCCGATCCTTATCCTTCTAAAAACTTAACCCTTTAAAAACTGTCTATAAGTACAAATTTGTGCTTTTGGACATGTGCTTATTCAAAATTAAAAATCTCCTAAATTTCTTGTCGAAACTGCTAAAGTTTGGTCTCATTGGAAAGCTATATGATATATCTTTTGAAAGCAAAAAAATAAACTTAACTTTGCATTTGAAATTTTTTAAGAAAATTTACTTGGATTTTATAATTTTTTTGGTCTAATTTTAAGGGGAAAGTATCACAAAAAGAATCTCGTTTCTAAAAAAAAAAGAATCTCGTTTCTAAAGGGTTAAACTGGTCCCTTTTCCCTCATAAACATACCTAATGTTCCAGCCACCCCATTGTAATGAAGATGTCGAAACTTAAAACTGAGAATGAAGAACTTGCCAAAGCTCTACTGGAACAGGTGCCACATTTATGCTTTATTTCTATAAAGCTCTTTTTTGTGAACATTTTTCCATTTTCTGCAGGTATTTATTTTTATTTGTATATATCCCTTATTTATTTGTATAAAGCCCTTGTTTTCGTGGAAGATGATTCCATCACGTTTATTTTACACTATGTTTTGTAAATTACTTTTTGTAATTAAGTTTTTCTATCCCTGGAATAAACTTGTATCCATTTACACCCTATTTATTTAGTTGTTAAATAGGAAAACGGAAACTGCTCATTGAACCTGAATTAACAAACACTTAACCCCAGCCCAAACGCCCTAATCATAATTTTAGTGTCTAGTTTCTCAACTTCCAGGCTGTTTATCCCCAGGGATTTATTTAAGAAGGACAAACAGCTTACTAACTTAACCATCATGATCATGACCATTACTCATGCACTAAAACAATTTTTAGTTAGAAGTATCCCCCTTTTTTTTAGTTCAACTTATTAATACTAACCACTCACTAACATAACCATCACAACCATTACTTTTGTATTAAAGAGATTTTTAGGTTTTTTAGTTCCAACTTAACAATTAAACCATCATGACCGTTACTCTTGCAGACTTGCATTAAAACAATTTTAAGTTAGAGAAGTATTCCCCTTTCTCTTTTTTTAGTTCCAACTTTATTAAACCAAATTTTTCCGCAGCTATATGACAACGCAATGGTATCGGCTGGACTTTTTGAAGATGCCAGACCGATGGTCAACCGACTCAACGATCTTCTCACTAAAGTCTTGGAGAAGCACTGAGCGCCACAAGCTTGCCTGTTGTTTCTAGCGTATTACATTAAATTCCAGTACTTTTCCGTAGCAAATTTTGTGAATAATGATCAGGATTGCAATGAATACTATAACAGAAAATCTCTGATAAAACAGTCTCAATTTAAGAAGATCCTAATTAAAATCTCTGCAATGCACTATTTCTTCTTATTCCTATGAATGTGGTTTAATGTGTGGTTTGATATAACAGGATTTTAACTGTGAAATGACCAAGGACAATAAAATCAAACAATATTCAACAAATTTAGGATTTAGTTGCACTTTTCCATACAAATGTGCTTAATGTGTGCTATAATTTGATCTATTTTTTGTAACTTTTCCCTTTCTGTCTCAAAACAAGAACAATAAAGTCAACCATATTTAATTTGTTCATTGCACAATGTTGGTACCACGCACACCGCACACCTATACAGCCACGTTCGGAAGTAAATTGTTTTCGAACAACAGTTTATCGACGATATCTGCAGGAGAGGTCACCTTGGTTGACCCCACCACAACCTGTGAAAATAAATATGTATCAGCATAATTTGTGTTCTTTTTTAATGTCAAAATACCCATTTTATTGGGGCAACAGTCAACACTAAAAGAAGGGAAAGAGGGAAGGAGGGAAACTGCTTACGAAAACTATGGAAACTAATTCTAACCCTGCCCTAAACATTAATCTCAACCCCAGAACTAACCCTTACTCTAAGCCCTTGTTTAAAACTAAATCTGTTGTCCTAATACTCATTTTAGTGTGCAGTTTCCTTCCTTCCCGCTTTTCCTCCTTTTAGTTTTCTCCATTTTATTGCAATTGGTTTAGCAATTTTCAACTAAAATCAGTTCTCTCGTTTTTATGCTAAAATCATAAGGAGATAACAGGATAAAAGCTAAAAGTTTGGTGCAAAATCGTTTGTGCATTAATACTGCTGGATTGTCAATGTAGGGTAGGATAAGCATGTTTATCCCTGTGAAAGGGAAAACCAATGGGGTTAACACACGGGCAATCGTCAGATCACCTCGCGCCCACTGTTGGGTTACCGGAGCTATTGCAGTGTGTTGTATATGATAGACATGTTCCTTCAATTACCCATTAATCTGCTAGGTTCAGGCAATATCCGTTAAGTGCCTTGTCCAAGGACAATATGTTTAAACTTTAGACTCTAAAGCAATTAGAAGCCAGTGGTATATAAAAACCTATTAATCATGCACAGGAATATCCCATCTTAAACCACACTTGGTGCGATACAGGATCTTCTATACATCCAAATCACATTGTTACCTTTAGTTCCTTGCCGTTTCTCAAATTGTATTCCTTTACTTTCCTATGTATACAGCGCACCTCTTCAATGCTCACCCCACCCACGATGAAAATAATTAGAATTGGACTATCGGTGGGTCTTGGGGGTGTGACCTGCACAATATGGGGGTTTGGGTTTTTGTAAAGGATACTCATTAAAGGAAAATGATGCTTTGGTAACTGTTAGATTACCCATGTACCAAGTCTGTAAAACTAATAACGAATTAAAATTGCTTGTGTTATGACCAGGATACATGATTATAATGTGTTGTAGAGAAATGGATATGACAGGATATTCATGTTTTAGCCTGTATGGCCGTATCACGTGTACAATCGTCAGATTACCATGTAAATGAGTAAGGAAATAAATAGGTACCGGTAATAAATAGATTACCTTATGCCCAACGTCCAGTTACTGAAGTTATCTAATATGCACTTTATATAATTAATATGTTCCCTTAATGTATCATTAATCCATTGCTTTGGTTAAAATAAAAACTAAAGAAAAGTCTCAGTTGTATAAAACAAAACAGCTCAGATAACAATGGTTGTGAGGTAATCTAACTATTTATGAGAATAAAGATTGTAAAAAATTGTTTTCTAATGATGTGTTTTAACGACTATTCGTTTTGCCTTTACTTGCTGCTATTAAATTGTCGGGCAAAAATTGAATAAACTTAAATTAAGAATAATTGCATAACACTAATTAAATCAATTTCAATATGGTTATTCTAAGCTAAAACACATACTTTCTTAAACATGCTAAAGCCAGTTTTCAGCAAGCCCATTAAGCCAGTTGATATATGTTCCATGTCTGGTTCTAACTCTGGCTTGTTGGAGTCTAATATCTTGTTGAGAATCTGACCAATGAGAGGCGAGTATTCTGGAGGTCCCATGGTCTCTTGGTGAAGGGAGTTGAATATTTGCAGATCGTTGCGCGGGGTGGTAAGACCTGGAATTGTTGGTGTCAACTTATTGCTGATAATCTGATATCATACTACCATTACTAAAATACGATATTTAAAGGAAAATTCAAGTTTATACAGCCGGTTAGTCTAGCGGTTAAGTGCGTCGCCTTTGAAGCGAAAGGTTGCAGGTGCGAAACTGGTCGCTAGCTAGTTGGTTGTGTCCTTGGGCAAGGCACTTTACGGACATTGCCCGAACCCAGCCGAATAATGGGTTCTACCAAATTGAACGAACGTGTTTATCATATACAACACACTACAATAGCTCAGGTAACCTGACGGTGGGCGCGGGTTTTTAAATTGATTTTAACATGATATGAGTAAAAGTCAAACATACATTAACATAGCAGTAATGATGATTAACATAGCAGTAAAGCTGACACTTGTGGATCAATCGACTGGTTAGTCTGGTGGTTTAATGCGACAGCTTTCAACCGAAAAGTTGCAGTTTCGAAACTGGTTGCAAGCTAGTCGGTTGTGTCATTGGGCAAGGCACTTAACTGACATTGGCTAAACTCAACGGATTAATGGGTTTTACCAACTTTAAATCTGACGATTGCTTGTGTGTTACCCCTATTGGTTTTCCCATTCATGGGGAAAACATAAATATTCTATCATGTCCGCATCAATTTAGTAAATCGCGACTTTGTTTATTTAAAAATAACCTTAAATATCAAACTAACAGATAGATAGATGAATATATTATTACAAAGATATTTAATATCCAAAATTTTGTAATCAACAAACCACCCACAACTCAACCTACTTTGTAGTTTTTTTTGTTTTCTTTTAAGTGAAATAAACCAAAACAAACTCCCCTAAACAAATCAAACTACCCACAATCCAACCTACTTTGTAGTTTAGTTATAATATCGCCCACAACATCTTGCGCTATGTCGAGTTCAATATCCGAGTTCTCGTGGCTCTCGTTGAGTCCGAGAGCTCCAAGAAGTCCATCTGGAAGATCGTCAACAGGCGATCCGGAGATTGCAAGGGAGAGAGCGCTCGACAATTCATCCCAAATATCATCTCCTGATAATTAAAAAATAAAAAAAAATTACACAAAATAAAAATAGGAATGGAAAAATTTAGACAGAGAACTCGATAATTAATTTTAAATATAATTTTTTGAAAATTAAAAATAATTCAACAAAAAAATTAGTATAAGAGATGAAAAATTAGTATAAGAAATTAATAAGAGATGCATCAGAAGAATGAAAGATTCGCAGGTTGCTGATCACTAGTTTACATAGAACACATTAATTCACTGGCTTCAGGTGATGTCTGTTAAGTGCCTTGCTCAAAGACACAGCCATCTATCTGGCGACCAGTTTTGAACCTGCAACCTTTCGATTAAAAGGCGACGCACTTAACCGCTAGACCAACCGGCCGGATTGATAACAAAATCCCCAAATATATTTCAAACCTGGATCAGCCAGAGTTCTCAAGGAACAAATATAAACGAGCAGCATCAGAATCTCTTCAACCGTCCATTCCTTGTGTCCTTCTTCATCCTCTCTGTAATATATTGTCCACTGGTTAACTTGTTTATATATATACACTGGTTTAGAGCTCGCCCCTGTTATATATTGTCCACATTTTACAGCCCAGTGAATTAATGGGTTTAAAAAACAATATCATAGCCAAAACATCTGCAAAAATTCTGATTAGCTTGTTTATTGTTAAACTGTCAACCGATAATGGCAGGTCCGAAACCAGGCGATAGCTTGCGTTTTTTTAATAAGGCACTAAACAGTAATATACTGTCCGCTGGTTAGCTTGTTTATTGTTAAACTGTCAACTGAATGATGGCGGGTTCAAAACCAGTTGATAGCTCAAGTTTTTTTAATAAGACACTAAACAGTAATATATTGTCCGCTGGTTAGCTTGTTTATTGTTAAACTGTCAACTGAATGATAGCGGTTTCAAAACCAGGTGATAGCTTGCGTTTTTTTTAAAATAAGGCACTAAACAGTAATTTATTGTTTTTATATTTTCTGGCTGGTTTTTACAGCCCTGTGAATTAATGGGTTAAAAAACCAAGTGTCGTAGCCGAAACGTCTGCAAAAAGTTAGCGCACACTTTTCTGCCATGCTTAAGTGTAATAATTTTGATTTAAACATTTTTTTCTTTTTTTTTATATCTTATAGGCCTACATATACAATGGGTTTGGCTATACCGAGAGTAAATAAATACTTTGATAAGAGACTTTAACGACTGTTGTTTTGGTGCCTCTTTTCGGTTTCCAAAATAAAATAAAAAATAAATAAAAAAATTAAAACAAAAAATTTAAAATGAAAAAATAAACTAATAAAACAAAAATAAGCTAAACTATAATACCAATTTATTCATTAATACTTGCACTTACTGGTTTATGACGTCTATGATCTTTGCAATTGGCGACTGATCGGTCATGGTTTGCGTTAAAATTTTTTCCATCGATGAAAGTTCCATCCATTTCTCATGGTATTCGTGCGACAGAGTTTGTGCCGCAGCCAGGGATAACTGTGGACAATAATAAACGTGTGAACTGGTTGATATTGGCCGATTGGCTTGTTATTGGTAACCCGACGATGGACGCGAGATAATCTGACGACTGCCTGTGTGTTAACCCCCTTGGTTTTCCCATTCACAGGGACAAACATGAATATCCTATCCTATCCTAAACACCACTTGGTTCAGAGTACGACAGAGTTTGTGACGCAGCAAGGGATAACTGTGGAGATGACAATAATCTGTGAACTGGTTGATCTTGTCCACATATGCAAAGGTGGAACAATTCCGCTATTTATCAATGCTGAAAACGGCAAAGCATCTAAAACATTAAAGAACCCTGGACATTTTTTTTTCAAAATTATTTTTAATTTCGATGATCTGCTGATTATCCATGTGTTAACTTCTCTTGGTTTTCCCATTGATAAGAATAAACATAAATATTATATCCTATCCTAATATGATGTTAGCTCAGTCTCTAATATTACATTGATTTGTTGATTAATCGTGCGAGAACCACCCCTCCCCTTTACATAGAAACAAGGTAATCTAAATATTGCACCAAGTGATAACGTCCCTTTTGATTTGCACTCAAAGGTATAAACATAAATTTCCTCTCTTAGCATGATGCTGACTTAGACTAGACCTGACCATAATACATCATGAAATAAGATTTCATCATACTTGCAACAGGTTACTGTGATAAATAATCGCTCCAGCGTTCCCACAAAACTTTTCCACAAGAGCGTTAATCTCATCAGGGGTGACCGAGGATTTGTTTTTCACGATTTTTGGGTCAATTTTGAAATCTTCTTCCTCAGAAGCAGTTATTAAACTCCTGCAAATAAAGTGTTTTTACTTGGATTGATGGACACATAAATACAAGAATAGTGGGGTAAGAACTCAGCGGATAATTGGGTTCTACCAAATTGAAGGAATGTGTCTATCATACACAACACACTGCAATAGCTCCGGTAACCCAATGGTGGACGCGAGGTGATCTGACGATTGCCTGTGTGTTAACCCCCTTGGTTTTCCCATTCACAAGGATAAACATAAATATTCTAATTACTCTGATTGAGTACCGGTATCTCCTATCCTAAGTGCCGGATTCTTGTACATTAACTTCACCCAAAGCACTACTTATATGAATAACCTTATACCCCTACAAGGATGCTAAACATGAAATATTATGTGACGATAATTTAAACGTTAAAATCAACTGTAATAACCATTTTAACACTTAAAGGCAGAAATAAGGTACTTTTGAGCTCGTTACAAATGTGTGTTTTTTACTGTAGAGAGGGGGGCGGGTTAAAGGCTATTGATAAGACAGGGGTAAGGTACTTTTAAACTTTTTTATAAATGTGTGTTCTTTTTTACCCTGAAAGGTACAGGGGCTAAAGGCTATTGATATTGATTTATACAAGAGTAGTGCTGGATTCCTTTCGAAAAAACTCATTTATTACTCTTATAATATAGTTTCAATTTTCATAACCGGTACCAACTTTTTTATGATGCTGATTGCGAGTTTTTGCGAAGAGGTCATCATGTCTTTTAACATATCCGGGTAAGCTTCATTGGGTGGCATTATACTCCCAGGGAAATACATATGTTTGATGTCTTCCTTGTCTTTTTCGCTGAGGTCAGCACCGGTTGGTTTGATGGAAGAAAGACAAGTCATGTCTACTGAGATGTTGTTGGCATGGCCTGTATTTAAAAAAGGGTTATCAGATTTACCACTACTAACACTAACAGTATATGCGGCATGAATTAAAAAAATGTCATCAGATTTACCACTACTAACACTAAGAGTATATGCGGTCTGAATATAAAAAAATGTCATCAGATTTACCACTACTAACACTAACAGTACCGGGTATATGTGGCCTGAATTAAAAAAGGGGACATCAGATTTACCACAACTAACAAAAAGAGTATATGTGGTCTGAATTAAAAAAAGGGACATAAGATTTACCACTACTTACACTAACAGTATATGCGGCATGAATTAAAAAAATGTCATCAGATTTACCACTACTAACACTAAGAGTATATGCGGTCTGAATATAAAAAAATGTCATCAGATTTACCACTACTAACACTAACAGTACCGGGTATATGTGGCCTGAATTAAAAAAGGGGACATCAGATTTACCACCACTAACACTAAGAGTATATGCAGTCTGAATTAAAAAAAGGGGAATCAGATTTACCACTACTAACGCTAACAGTATATGCGGCATGGAATAAAAAATGGGAAATCAGATTTACCACCACTTACACTAACTATACATGGCCTGAATATAAAGAAAAATTCGATCACATTTACCAGTAGCAATGGAATATGTTTTATTAAATGATTAATATGTACTGTAAGGATTTGAGAGCAAGTAAAAATGACTTTTTAAGAGTGGGAATATTAAGGAGAGAAGTAGGGAAATTGCTCACTTAAATGTAGATTATGACATTAGGGTTAGTATAAGGGCTGGGGTTAAAGTTAGTGTTAGTTTTTGGGTTAAGATTGGTGTTTGGGTCAGGATTAGAATTAGTTTCCATAGTTTTAGCAAGCATGTTTTTCTATTTCCCTACTTTTTATTATGCCATTTAAAAAAATAAAGGGTACAAAAGTGGAGATGAGAATAAATACTTTATCCCTTAAAATGCTTTACATCAAATAGGATATACCCAGTGATTGGGTTCAAGAGGTTCGCATGGGTTCAGTCGAACCCATTCTTGGAATGTCGGGATAATCACTGATTCGATTCTTGCTTTTTTTACAGACATTAGACCTTTTAAGGAACCTGTTGCTAGAAAGTCACATACAAAAAAACCTAATTTTTTTTTGGAAATTTTTTGAGTTCTTAAAATTTTGAATCTTATCACTGGTTATAATAACACAGTCTACTTCTACACAGTGTGTTGGGATCAAAAGCTTTTGCATTTACTGTGTATCGTTTTAAGGTCCCATACACACAATAAAAATAAAGAATCCTATTCTAAATATTCCTTATCAGCAACTCACAAGGTAAATCTGGGAGAATCCCGAACATTTTGTCAACAATGGAATCATCAGAATGAGCTGAAGGCCCAGCAGTATCCAGGCTTCGATCCACAAGTAAAAGCGACGCTTGATTAGCAGAGACTTTTCTACGCTGCCTTGCCGATGGTAAATTCGCCAGCTGTGTGGCTATAAGGCGACTTGTATTTCCTACAACAAATAATTCGTCTTTGCAGTCTAGTGCCTCGAAAAGGCTGTTTAAACACGAAGCCAAATGTCGGATCTGTAACTGGTAGTTTACAGGTAATGAGAAAAAATGGATGTCTGATAGTCTCGTTATTTCGTGCTTTTCACCTTTGTTTTTGCGCACTTGATCGATTGCTTCCAAATCATGGTTTAAAAGTGGAAACAAGTCGCTTGTGGTTGGGGTGAGAAATAATAACGATGTAAATGAGACTATGAAAAGTGGCGCATACAGGATTTCGCAAGAATACCTTACATTTCCCATCCAATTGCAAATCTGTGACTCCAAGTTTTCAAAAAATGCAAAATTTGGATCTGATTTACTCGACAGCCTGTGTGTGTCTTCATCATAGGTAGTAAACACCACACAGTTCTTAAAATTGCTCGATTTTATTGTGTCTTGCAGCACAGACTGCGCCGTTCCTTTAAGTAAAGCACTGACGATAAATACAGCTTTTTCGTGCTTCTTTTCGGCACTTTCGAATGATGAGAATTCTTTAATGGAAACAGCTCCTGCATCTAGCAGCTTTCTTGGCCCACCATTCCAATACAAGCATTCAGCACATGGAGAGTCAATGAACACAACAGCACCCTTTACTTTCGCAAAAACAGGCCCCCATAATTTTGTATTCGCTGTATCTAGTACAGTATGTGCCAT